>SJYC01057433.1:0-13055 GCA_006408675.1 Madoqua kirkii
ATACCATAGACATTTAAAGTGTATTTTGCTTTCAAAGATAATATTTAAAACATCTTTTTAAAAATTTAATGTCCCACTATTTTCAAGGAGAAAAGAATTCTAAGAATTATTAATTCTTAGAACCTAGCTTTATTAGTACAATTTGAAAATAAGCAAAAAAAGACAATATTGAATGCTAATATTAAAAAATAGCATTAATTTTATAGTAAATTTGGACAGACCAATGTCTTACTTAGTTTTCAATTCTTTTTTTTTCTCTTTTATAGTGCTCTCTTAATAATTTAGTGCTAAGACCATCACCACACTTTCCTGGAAATTGGTAATACCTATCAGATAGGAAGTTCTTCAGCCTGGTAAATCCCCAAAGGTAATGGAGTTTTCATGGTAGCTGAATTGCTTTCTCGGCTAAACATTTAACCCATTTAACCCATTCAGGACATCATGGCTCCTGAAATTCTAAAAGTACAGCTATCTCTTTTCTTTCTCCTTACTCCAGAAATATGGCATATTTATAACTCAGTTTTTATAATAAAATCAAAACTATTTCCTACCAGAAGCAGAAGCAGCATCCTCATTGTCATGCTTTTCATGCCATTCCATAGTCCTGTAATAGCTGAGCATAACTTCCCACAGTGCTTTGCACAGGTCAGCGAGGCATGGAATATAGCTGTCTGGTGTGACATGCTGAAGGAAACGACAAGAGCCAACTTTCAAAATGCCGTGTTTACTTTAACACAAAGTTAACTGAAATAAAATGTTATGGTGTCAATCGAGTGCAATAAAGAATTAGATAAGAAAATTTCTTCCACTGATAAGTCTAAAAAGAAAGCCCAATGGCAAGAAAAGTGTGTTCTTATTTCAACATGGAACAACCAGCAATTTGTTCAATATGTTCCATGTTTCAACATGGAACAAATGGTAATTTCTCTCCATAATGATTTCCCCCCTCCTCTAAATTCCCCAGTTAGTAAAACATTTATCAAGCCATTAATAAAAATACCAACTTCTATGAGTCAGTAAGCACACTTTTAGTAATTAACAGTAACAATTACAATTAGTAATTCCTATTTCAACATGGCTTTTTAGTATTCATGAGTAGTATCAATTCTCATACTATGAATCCATACACTACTGAATTGGTAAGTGTTATGAATAAGAGTGCAAACTTCCCCAAATATTTGTTTTCAAAGCCGTGTTCTTAGCATACAAACACAGCTTTACTCTCATTCTTAGAACCAAGTTACAACTTGCAAAAAGGTAGTCATATTTTACAAGATATTTACATAAATTAAGTTCGCACCCTTGACAATCTGTAAATTCTTTAAATTACAGGGATATAGCTATTTCATATTTGACAATACTATTTTTTAAAATATGTTGTATATGGCTATGAAAAAGTATGTGGTCCCAAATCTTCTCCCTAATGAAAATGTGTGGATTTTCTCCTCTTTTAGAATAAATAGGCTGGCTCTTTAGTATTTATCCCCATTCTTCCCCTCCCTACCCAGCAAAAATCACCCAGCATTCTAAACTACATTGATAGTTTTAAGTGTCTGTAGTTTTGGGCAGCTAAGAGAGGTCTCAGTACACCTGTGTCCATTTCAAGTGACCAGAAAACACCTTCATTTCCAGGCAAGGGGGAGAAAGGTGGCTACCCAAATAACATCATGCTCTCTACAGGCACTCATTAGTCCCAGGGTATCATAGAAATCAAATCACTGTATTTGGTGTAATCCTGTTAAACCAAGCCAGACATCCCACTGCTCCTTTCCTCTGCCCACGCTCTCCTTTCAGGTCACTGAGCAGAATATTGCCTCTGTATCTCTGGACCCAGCCACATACATCTGTCTCTTATACACATCTATGCCTCGATTCTATTTAGCAGCTTTTCTGTTTGTCACAATGGAGCATTTGCTCCATCATTTGTATTTCCCCTTGACCCAGCAATTCCACTTCTGGGAATTTATACAGAAGGTGTACTTCAAACAATGTGAAAATACATATGCACAAGGTTGTTTGCTGAAGGATAATCTGTAACTGCTAAATACTGGAATCTATCTAAATGTCCAAACATAGGAGATCCGTTGAATAAACTATCTTTACACACACAAATGAGTACTATGCAACTATGAAAAATAATAAATATATACTTAAAAAACAAGTTTAATAAAAAGTTTCCCCTTACATATGATATACATGTGAGGTAGGGAAACATTTTTATTATATATATGTATGGAACAACAGACTGGTTCCAAATAGGAAATGGAGTATGTCAAGGCTGTATATTGTCACCCTGCTTATTTAACTTCTATGCAGAGTACATCATGAGAAACTCTGGGCTGGAAGAAGCACAAGCTGGAATCAAGACTGCCGGGAGAAATATCAATAACCTCAGATATGCAGATGACACCACCCTTATGGCAGAAAGTGAAGAAGAACTAAAAAGCTTCTTGATGAAAGTGAAAGAGGAGAGAGAAAAAGTTGGCTTAAAGCTCAACATTCAGAAAACAAAGATCATGGCATCTGGGCCCATCACTTCATGGGGAAAAGATGGGGAAACTGTGGAAATAGTGTCAGACTTTATTTTCGGGGGCTCCAAAGTCACTGCAGATGCTGACGGCAGCCATGAAATTAAAACAGGCTTACTCCTTGGAAGAAAAGTTATGACCAACCTAAATAGCATATTCAAAAGCAGAGACATTACTTTTTGCCAACAAAGGTCCGTCTAGTCAAGGCTATGGTTTTTCCTGTGGTCATGTATGGATGTAAGAGTTGGACTGTGAAGAAAGCTGAGTGCTGAAGAATTGATGCTTTTGAACTGTGGTGTTGGAGAAGACTCTTGAGAGTCCCTTGGACTGCAAGGAGATCCAACCAGTCCATTCTGAAGGACATCAGCCCTGGGATTTCTTTGGAAGGAATGATGCCAAAGCTGAAACTCCCAATACTTTGGGCACTTCATGATAAGAGCTGACTCACTGGAAAAGATTCTGATGCTGGGAGGGATTGGGGGCAGGAGGAGAAGGGGACGACCGAGGATGAGATGGCTGGAGGGCATCACTGATTCTATGGACGTGAGTCTGAGTGAACTCCGGGAGTTGGTGATGGACAGGGAGGCCTGGCATGCTGCGATATATGGGGTCGCAGAGAGTCCAACACGACTGAGCGACTGAACTGAACTGATGTCATAATAAATAGAAAAAATTAATGCATATATCTGCCTATCATCACAAGAATAAACATAGTGAATATAAAGAAGAAAACACTGAAATTAGCTACCTGTAAGAGATGGCATGGGGGATGAGATAGAAGGAACACAGGAGGGGACGAAATTAGGATGGCTATCCAGATTTACACATGGCTTGCAAAGATCAACAAATATTTTTGCATACTTATGCTATAATTTGTGGTAATTTTTTATGTTGACTTCCCCTGTTTACTTTTATAATGACTACTTTTACAATGAAACAGTCTTGCATTTTTCGTTGGTTTATTTTTACCAGATCACTACAACTGACATCTCTCTCATACCACAAACATATAACTAAAATTAATACTGATGTATGAGTTCAGGAAAGAGCTAAAAGCAGAGGACAAACAAAAGGCAAAAATCACAAAAAGGTTCTGAATTGCAGTTTATCATTCATTCACTGGAATAAAGGTACTCTTCTACAAACTTTCATAAACTCAACTTTGTGTAAGTTTGTGTTTATACTATGCAAATAAATTTAATCTAATTATATCCCAACATATCTTTCTGATAGATAAAAGGAAAGCAATGTTAGTCTTATTTTTCCCAATAATTGTGCTATAGTCCACCAATTACCTTTTATTATAATTGTCACAGTTTAACAAATCAGAAAGTTGAAACTTGGAGCTACTACCTTCTGTTCTCCACTAGAGCACTGTCTAGATACATTAGTTGCCTATTTGTTCAAGAAAAAGGAGGTTCTTTTTTTTTTTTTAACATAGTAAAATTTTAATGAATACAGTATTCTGGATACAAGTAGAATACCACTATGTAAGAACTGTATTTACCTCGGAATACTATGTTACCTCTTGACGATTTGCTAAAACTTAATGGGTTTGGATGAGCATTATACACGTTTTTTAGAAAAACTTGAAATTATTTAGTGAAACTATAGAAGCTTTTCTCACCTAACTTATTCAAGTGTAAAGAATTCACAGATCTAGCCAAAGCCCACACCTGAAAGTTGCCCAAACTTATCTTCAAAAATGTCATACGTACAAACATAAGACTGTGATGTACTGAGCAAGATGCTTCTTACCTAAATTTATATTCTAAAATAGAAACAAATGTATAGATTCATCATACTAAATAGACAGTGAGCAGTTTAAGAAAAACAGACAAGGTGCAACAGATATACATTGCTTTTAATAGACTTAAGCTGAAATGTGTTCATCTCTGTACTTGGAAGCCCATGCTGGCGAGAAGTCATTTCATTTTAAAATTGGACTCCAGAAACCACTTTCCACTATACTGTGCAATCAACCGGGGTCAACTCTCATAGCAACAAATGCTTTTGATGCTTTTAACACCTTACTACTAAAATCATTCACAACTGATGCTCTCCAACTGATTTACAAAATCACCGCCAAATTTCAAATAGAGAATCTTATTTCAGACATGTGTGAACCATGACTATAATGAAAGAATCAAAAAAAAACCAAAATATGCAAATAATTGTACAAGTAATCAGTAAATAAAAGGCAGGCCAAGAAGACAATCTGGGTTTCTGATTACTACTTCCGCTCAGACATCAATTCTTCTTCACATCAGCAGAGCGTAACAGAAAGAGGACTAGACAAGGAGTGGGAAGCCCTGGGCCCCAACCAGCAGCAGTTTCACAACTTGGGTCACAGGCCCTGAGACAGTAAACCACTCTGGGCATCTCACATTCACATTCCACAGATTAGTGTTAGAGAGTCTTAGATCTGCTCCTTCGTCAATGGTTTAATCCATTCACTGATTACTAAATACCCAGCACTGCAACTCAGTTCAGCTTCCAACTAATGGGTGATTTGTTCAGTATAAAATCAGGTGCACCAGGAGAGAGTAGAGCCATATAACAGTTTTAGTCCAATACTCCAATCGCACATCAGTAATAACAAAAGCCTTGAATTAATCAATCTAGAAAACACTTGCACAGTGACACACCCCAAAGAACAGCATGTCTTAAAACTTGTAAGTATGGGAAGTAGAAATTTACTTATCAAACATTTTTCTGTGTTCCAGAGTGACTTTCCACTGCCATTCTAAAGCTATGAGTACTAATCTATTCAGGGAAGGTTGACAGGTGAGAAGAAACAAAGGTATAGTATTTTAGAACCATCTCAAAAATCATGCAGAAAAGGAGGAACATTTTAAGTCACCTAAATTTTATTTGCAATTCATAAACTCCATACAGATAACATACATGTCTCAAAATATGCAAATAATTGTACAAGTAATCAGTAAATAAAAGGCAGGCCAAGAAGACAATCTGGGTTTCTGAATTACTACTTCCGCTCAGACATCAATTCTTCTTCACATCAGCAGAGCGTAACAGAAAGAGGACTAGACAAGGAGTGGGAAGCCCTGGGCCCCAACCAGCAGCAGTTTCACAACTTGGGTCACAGGCCCTGAGACAGTAAACCACTCTGGGCATCTCACATTCACATTCCACAGATTAGTGTTAGAGAGTCTTAGATCTGCTCCTTCGTCAATGGTTTAATCCATTCACTGATTACTAAATACCCAGCACTGCAACTCAGTTCAGCTTCCAACTAATGGGTGATTTGTTCAGTATAAAATCAGGTGCACCAGGAGAGAGTAGAGCCATATAACAGTTTTAGTCCAATACTCCAATCGCACATCAGTAATAACAAAAGCCTTGAATTAATCAATCTAGAAAACACTTGCACAGTGACACACCCCAAAGAACAGCATGTCTTAAAACTTGTAAGTATGGGAAGTAGAAATTTACTTATCAAACATTTTTCTGTGTTCCAGAGTGACTTTCCACTGCCATTCTAAAGCTATGAGTACTAATCTATTCAGGGAAGGTTGACAGGTGAGAAGAAACAAAGGTATAGTATTTTAGAACCATCTCAAAAATCATGCAGAAAAGGAGGAACATTTTAAGTCACCTAAATTTTATTTGCAATTCATAAACTCCATACAGATAACATACATGTCTAGTAACCAAGGATCACAAGAAACAAATATCCTATGGGCAGGATTTGGAGAAGATTCACAAATCCAGATGTTATAACACAAGAAGCTCAACACAGCATACCTGAACCACACAGTGAAAAAAAATTCACGTTCGAAACTTGCTTCAGTGCCAAGTGGTAAATATGAAAAAAAAAGAGGCCACTAAATTTAGTCTTTTGATTTTTATTAATTTACTTTTTACCCATCAGAAATCTCTATTACAAGTTGCCAACAAAAATTTCAGCAAGGTGATCTTTTATGTTAAAACATCACAACAAAAATTCTTAGGAGCATCCCTGAAGTATTATCACCTTCTTGTTTCACTCTGACTTAGCACTCTAATCACATCCCGCCAAACAGAAAGGGAGCAGATGTTTTGGCATCCGCACAGAAATTTAAAACTCCTAGCACTGCCATCCCTACCCTCATCCGAACACACACACACACTCACAGATGACTTCAAAGGGCAGCAGAGGCTTATCGACATCTCTAGATGAATCCTGTTAGCACAGGGAACTCCCATCACCAGAAGCTGCTGGAGAAGACTGAGAGGTTTACTAGCTGAGAGCTTTCTGGAAACATGCTGGAGATCAAAACAGCATTAAGCTCCAGGGAACTAAAAACATTTCTGGGGAGGCTGAACTAAATAAGTGGCTGGGCCAAGCAATTTTAAAGATTTTCCCAACCACTGATTACTTCTGTTAGGACCAACCTGTACAAAACATGAATACTCTAAGTCCTTTCGAATCACCGGACACCAGAGCAGTGCCCTGTATAGTGGACTGGATGGCACGTGTTTTGGGCCTAGGGCCCAAATTTGTGACTTACTCGGCCATGCATAACTCCAACATATCACTTCATGTATCCAAACCCCAAAGGATAAAGCAAATAACCTAGAGTTTCTCTGAAGCTTTAAAGACTATGATTCTCCATAGGTAAAACATGCATATGCTGTAGCAAGACCTTCCTTACACTAAACTAGATTCATTCATGATTTCAACACACAAACATATCATGGTGAAAAATCAGTCATTCTCATCTTCTAGGCATTTTATCATTAATACTAAATGTGTATGTACACATGAAGACATATGTAACACGTATGGTATAAACGATACCAACTTGGAACTAAGTAACCAGCACCCTCTAAATAGTAAAATACACAGAAGGAACTCCTTTTCTACAGTCCTCAGGTTTGCCTGATGTGATGTTATGTGCTCAGTTGTGTCTGACTCTTTGCAACCCCATGGACTGTAGCCCGCCAGGTTCCTCTGTCCATGGGATTTCCCAGGCAAGAATACAGGAGGGGGGTGCCATTTCCTACTCCAGGGGATCTTCTGGAACCAGGGATCAAACCGTGTCTCTTATGTCTCCTGCTAACAGGAGAGTTCTTTACCACCTGCACCCCCTGGGAAGCTCTGGGTATGGCTAATTGCTGCTAAGTGGCCTTCATCAAATGCAAAGCTTAATACTGCAAAACAAGCAAAACTTGAAGAACCAGAATACACAATTTACCTTTCAAAATTTCAAATGATGAAGTGCTATGAACTCCCATGCTAAGATCATCACCCTAAATGGGCAGTATCTAAAAATAAGAACTTGGCAGGTTTCAAGAATGGCTTTTACCAGTAAATGATGGTTTTAGCAGGTAGCTGTGTACCACACCTTGAAAACAGGTTGGCTTGGGGACTTTCCTGGTGGTCCAGAGATTAAGAAACTGCTTTGCAATGCAAGGACACGGGTTCAATCCCTGGACAGGGAACTAAGATACCGTATGCCATGGGGCAACTGAGCCCACGCACCACAACTAAGATCTTATGCAGCCAAATAAATAAAAATAAATATTAGAATAAATAGGCTGGCTCTTTAGTATTTATCCCCATTCTTCCCCTCCCTACCCAGCAAAAATCACCCAGCATTCTAAACTACATTGATAGTTTTAAGTGTCTGTAGTTTTGGGCAGCTAAGAGAGGTCTCAGTACACCTGTGTCCATTTCAAGTGACCAGAAAACACCTTCATTTCCAGGCAAGGGGGAGAAAGGTGGCTACCCAAATAACATCATGCTCTCTACAGGCACTCATTAGTCCCAGGGTATCATAGAAATCAAATCACTGTATTTGGTGTAATCCTGTTAAACCAAGCCAGACATCCCACTGCTCCTTTCCTCTGCCCACGCTCTCCTTTCAGGTCACTGAGCAGAATATTGCCTCTGTATCTCTGGACCCAGCCACATACATTGTGCTTGCTGAAATCCAAACCCCCTCAGAAGTCATAGCCTGCTTCTCTGTCTCCTTCAACCCTTAAAGAATTGTGTTGATCCCATCTGATACATGTATATGTTGTTGGAACTTTTCTTATCTACTTTTGATCATAATGAATACAACCATCCTAGGTAACAAAGTACTTATAAGCTTATTGACCCCTGCTGAGCTGAACTGATGACTTGATGAACAAGAGCTGGGTAATGACAAGGGAGGGTTTCCCTGGTGGCTCAGCAGTAAAGAATGTGCTTGCCAACGCAGGAGACATGGGTTCAGTCCCTGGGTTGGGAAGATCCTCTGGAGAAGGAAATGGCAACCCACTCCAGTATTCTTGCCTGGGAAATCCCACGGACAGAGGGGCCTGGTGGGCTATGGTGCATGGGGTTGCAATGCGTCAGACATGACTGATTGACTAAACCACCACCAATGACAAGGGAACTGGCTATACTAAGTCAGAGTGCCAAGAGAGTGGAATCTTTTATCTTCTACTAGCACCCATGAAACAATGAACAGACTACCTTGTTAGTCTGCACATCGGATAAAATTTTGATCTTTCACAGTTCCTGACAGTCCAAGAGGAAATGGAAGGGAAAAAAGAAGAGATGGATAAACTTCCCTTGCTTCTCTTTTGGCCATTAAGTTTTAAATATTTAAAATTACCAAAATTTATTTTTTATTTTACCTTAAATATTTAGAAACCAATATATAAATCATATTAAAAAAATTGACTGGGTGCTATATACACTTGATATGAATAAATCTGACAGCTGAATTCTTGGAGTATTTTAAAGCTAATCTGATAAAGCACTCAAGTAAATAGTATTATTCCTCTAACTGGAAAGGTTTCTCTAGGAAGAAAGGGAAGGTTCACTCATTTATCCAACCAAATCAACCAAATTAACCTCAACAATCAATGAAATGCCCCCGTTTAATTTCCTTCACATCCTAAATATGCCTGAGTGAAAAACAACATAAAATGTTATTGATATGCTATCTTCTGGTATTTGACAATTAAGCTATTAAATATAAAATAATCCACATTCATGTGCACAGGGAAAAGGATATGAGAAGACACTACTGATGAGAAGCCTAAATTGAAACATGCTTTCTACAAGCCAATTTTGGAAATATTAAACCAAAGTTTTAAAAATGCAAAGCCTCTGTCAATGCAATTTTATTCTTCATCTTCTATGCTAAAGAAATAATGATCTATGCAAAGATTTAGCTTTAAAAATATTTACTACAGTGCTGTTCATCATGATAAAAGCTGGAAATAATATAAATATTGAAAAATAAGAAACTGGTTAATTAATCCACAGGAACTCTTACACTGAAGTATTGTCAAGCCCTAAAAGGTAGGTGAGTAGTATACTTACTGAAATAGAAAATTGTTTATAAAATAGCAAGTGGGAAAACATATTATAAATCTGCATGTACAGCATAATCCTACTTTAAAAAGCTATTTGCTTATATAATATACATTAAAAGAACCAGCTTTGCATGCAGAAATACTAATTTTTACTTTCTTTTTTCACTTTTCTGTACTTGCCTACAGTCAATATGATGATAATTCCTAGCAGCTTATCATCATTACAATTCAGTACCAAGAAGTATTACTTATGAGAATGAACATTTTAAAACCTAGAAGAATGGAACATTGGACAAGCCTTATGTTGGTCTTTCTATAAAGTACGCACCTGAAGGAACTTGTAAAAGTCCACAAGTATCCCTACTATATAGCACAGGGAACTCAGTGCTACATGGCAGCTTGGACGGGAGGGGAGTCTGGGAGGAATGGATACATGTATATGTGTGGCTGAGTCCCTTTGCTCTTCACCTGAAACTGTCACAACACCACTAACTGGCTACACCCCAATATAAAATAAAAAATGTTTCTAAAAGTACATGGCACTGAGAAAGCACTCAGTGTTGGTTTTCTTTCCCCTCAGTCAAATCTGAAGACTGATTAAGTCAACACCACACAAGTTAGAGACAAAGAGTTCGATCCAATATACTAAGTAAACTTTTACTAAACAGCTCCAATGTGCCAGATAGCGAAAATAAACACTGAAATTATTTCAGAAAGCTTTTTCTAAAAGAAACACTACATTTTTCCCCCAAAGTGTTATTACATTGCCAAGTTCATTTCAGAAACAGAACTCAAAACTCAATAAAATCATTTGGAAATGAACAACTGAAACATGGCTGAGAAAATGCAGCCAGTTTAGCCGGCTCTATTATTACAAAATTAATCAATAACATCCTAATTAATATCTTGAAATAAGCTCCCCATGGAAACTCATGAGCCTGACCTCTCAAAAAAAATGTTTTAAAAACACTTAAAAAAAAACTGATTCATACTTCATAAACTTTCAAAAAAAACCTACACAGGGTTTCCCTACAAAGTCATGAAATAAAGAGCTTCTTCCACTTGATGTTTTTAAATCTCTCCACAAACTGGTGTAAACATGCATGACACATCAATGCATTGATAAATGCAATCACAAAAAGGCTTCTTAATCAAATAAAATGACTACTATCGCTTTACATCGGCCCTTGCCAGAAATGAATGTGATGTAATTCTCATTTCAAACTTTTCCTTGTATGTAGTCCATCATTGGTGCTGCAAGATAATGTATGTATTTTTTAAAAGAGCCAAAACTACTGATTTAAAACTCTCGTAAGTCAAGACATTCAAGATAAAGAGCAAAACAAGATTGAAAGACAAACTATACGAAGAAAAACTGTACTTTTAGTCATTTAGAAAACACCGTAAAGAAAGTACATTCAATTGCAAAATGACTTCCAACAGTTCCAAGTCAACTCAACTTTTAAGCAGAGCAATGGTAACAGGACACAGGGCAGACACTTCCTAATGGGACAGTATGCTGCTGCCCTGAAGAATGCTGATGTTCTCTGCAGCAAAGAAGATAACAACAGAACATGAAATTTGCCCCAGGTTTATTTGTAAAGGAATATCAAAAAAGAAAAAAAAAAAAAGAGATCAATTTCATTCTAGCCCATTTTAGTAACAGAAAGACATCTGTGAGTGGTTTAAAATAATACTGTGAATGAGCACAAGGCAAATGATTCTCTTTGCGTCTCTAATCTCTTTCCATTTAAAGGAAATGAAATGGTTCCCTGTTTACAGGAACTCCATCCCTCTCTCAACTCAATCAGTGTACCACTTTTTATCTTTTTACTCTTATATTTAAATGTTTATCTACTAGGTAAAGCCTTCCTTGAAAATACTGCTGCTCTACAGAGAAAACCCACCACTGCCCAAATGCCTGGGATCTTCCTTCTCACTCCCAAAATCTGCCAGTCAACACCCTGCATATATGCCCTGAGGGCTCTGATGCTTCTTTATTAGCTGGGCACTCATTACCACATAGGCTCCTGAACTGGTATATCCTCAATAATTATGATCAGCTCACTTATGAGGGCGAAAATGATGCCTGAGTGCCATATGTTGAAAAATTAAGAACCATACATTCTAATATAAGGCTCCTTCACAAATCCCCTCCCCTGCCTGAGTTACACCATTCGAGATCACTGATATGTGTTCTCACCAGGAAAACATATTTAAGTTTCATCCGCTTATTGAACTTCTAAGAGTTCCTTCTATTTTTCCTCTCCCGAGTAAACCACTTTTATTTATATAACTAAAAGTACACATCTTTCCATCAAACTAAATAAATAACTCTGATATGAGATAATTTTTTCCTAACTTACCTGGTTTAAAAACGTCAAACATCACTCAATATTATAGAAAAAATTAAAACTTAGGCTTATAAGAGATGTTCACATTCCTGTCTCCCTGCAACAACACTGACTTACATACTTGCAAGAGGCCTTAGTTAATTTCTAAACTTCCTTAATTTTTTATCAGGAATAGTGCCAAAGAAAGTGGGCTACCTTACAATGTATCATATTCTTCATCTCATTATTCAGTTCTTCTATGTCTATTCTTTCAACACTGAAGACCCTATCATACCTAATTCTGTTAATCCGTTCCTCAAAAGAAATGCCTCCATGAATGCATCGTTAACATTCAATACTATTCTCACCACTTTATACCAAAAACTACTTTAACTAATGTTTTTAGAACAGTTTGAATATGAATCAGAAATCTACAACTATGTTAGACGAATAATAATATACATGCCAGCTGTTCTCTGTATGTATGTGGGTGCAGGGGGGCTGTTTTCTATGACTAAGCACTAACGTACCAATAAATCAGATGTTTCCTTAATTTAGTTGTTTCCCTAATTTAATTACAGATATCTCACCTACTATCACACAAATATGGATAACTTTATAAAGAAGTATAAAATGTTTCTGGAGTAATTTTAATAAGCACTTACTCAAGAAAGATAAGTTCTTTGCTATCTGATAATTTAAATATACACAGATACCTCAAAAGGTTATTTTATAGCCTTTTAGGAAAAAGCAAAAGAAATTATTTTTTAAAAACTATGGTAAATATCTTAAGAACAAATTTTTTGTTCATAAAAATGTATAAGCTAAATACAACTTTCATCTTTGTGTTATATAAAAGCATAGAGGACATTCTCAA
>SJYC01057434.1:0-32399 GCA_006408675.1 Madoqua kirkii
TATACTTCAAAATCATTGAAAGTTATCAAACAATGGCTGTTTTTAAAACTAGGTATTTAAAATAGAATTATGCAACTATATTGCACAATTGATTGTAAAATTTGTGAAATAGTGCCTGTGACTTATGAAGTGATTTTAAAAAGACATTTTAACCTATATTAACAAACATTCACTATCCTTATTAACTTAATCCTTAAGCTATCATTATAATCACAGCTTTCTGGAATATTTGTTAGAGCTTAAGTAAGAGTATTTCCCCAGTTCCCAATGGACATATAACCTGTACTTTTGACAAACTCATTACGAACATTAACTTCACATTAATTCCCAGACATAATTACAGTACAGAATAGATAGCTACTTCCTAAGAACTGTTATTTTCTAGGGGACATTAGGGAAAAAACTCAAGAAATTCTCCAGTCAGAGACATAAGATATGCTTGGGCTAGACTTAAAGAGACCGAGGTCAACAATGACTTCCATATTGCCAAGTCAAGGAATCAGTTCTACGACCACTTATTCAGACTCTTCAGAAGCATCTGACATAGGTTTACAGCTGATTGTTCCGTAAACACTTCCTTCGGTAAGCTGCTGTGGCGACACAGTTTCCTAGATTTCCTCCTCCCCAAGCAGCTGCTCCTTCTCCGGCTTTTCTCCTGGGCCCTCCTCCCCAACCCAGTCTCTGAACGTCACAGGCCCAAGGCCCTCGTGTCTTCTTTCTCTCCACCCTTTTCCCCAATCTCCTTATCCAGCACCATGGCTTAAAATACAGTGTAACGCTGATGGTCCCCAGCCTATAACTTCAGTTCTGATCTTTTTACACTCAGCTGCCTCAATAAGTCCACTTGAATGTTGCTGTTGCTGCTGCTAAGTCGCTTCAGTCCTGTCCGACTCTGTGCGACCCCACAGGCATCAATTTGAATGTTAATATGTATCAAATAGAAATCATGATTTTCCCTGCAAACCAGGTTTCCTTCTAAAAGCAAGTAACACCACCATTCTCCTGGATATTCATTATTCTCTTTTCCTCCCATACATACATCAATCCATCGGAAGGAACAATTTGAAAATGGAACCCAATTTGGTTCACTTCCCACCTGTTGATTATATTACCTACAGATTTATGCTTCTATGTTAATATGTATCAAATAGAAATCATGATTTTCCCTGCAAACCAGGTTTCCTTCTAAAAGCAAGTAACACCACCATTCTCCTGGATATTCATTATTCTCTTTTCCTCCCATACATACATCAATCCATCGGAAGGAACAATTTGAAAATGGAACCCAATTTGGTTCACTTCCCACCTGTTGATTATATTACCTACAGATTTATGCTTCTTTAAGAGTGAAAAAGAAAAACCGGTTATAGATGCTGACCCAAACAGCATCTATATACATGAAAAGACTGACTGAACATATGTAAGGAAAATCAGCAAAGATGACTGCTTAAAAGTACCCTACATGCCACTGTAGAATACAATTCACAATCTGAGGCAGAATGGTAAAAAGAGCTTTAAATGGGTAGAAAGTCGATTTGGAAGCAACTGTACTTCACAAATAGGTACCATCTCATCCACGTTTACTATTTATGTGATTGAATCTTCCAGTTTCTCTATGAGGAAAGGAATAAAAAAAACTTTTGGCAAACATATTTGTTTTTATTTTAGTGACATCTTCTGATAGCAGGCTCTGGGAAAAATGGAATATGAATTTAAAAACTAAGAGATTCATATGAACAGTAATTAAGTTATAACATACCGTACAGAGATCCTTATATTGCAGCTTTTGGAATTTTGTATCTGTGTTTCCTGCACACAGTTCCACATAGCCAAGAACAACTTGAAATACAGTGTTATGAATGGCTTGGGTGAAATGCATATGAAGTTGATCCATTGCGGTCTATGGAAATAAAGCACATAATCGTCTATTACTAAAATAAAAAAACAGATTTGAAAAACATAGGAAACAATCTTTACCAATTTTACCTGCAGCACAAATAACTATTACTCACAGAATTATATATGTCGATTATTTGCAGCTAGCCCTTCAAACACCCACAACATCATACCACTACAGATAAACCTCAATCATAAACACTGCTCTGTTGCTCCATATTTAGACTGGCACCCAGTTTGCCAAACATGTCCTGTCTAATCACACCTTTGAATTCCTTCTGCCATCCTTTCATTTTCAGGATTTTCAGTGGTCACCTTCTCAGAGAAGCCTTTCCTGACTACCCCCATACAAACCATTATTTTGTATCACTCTGTACCCTTACACCGATTTTCTTTCTTTAATTTCTGTCTTCTGTGCTAGAAGGTAAGATACATGAGCGTTTATATCCAGATGCCTAGAGCAATGCACATAGTTGGCAACAATAAATATTTAACGAGAGAAAGAATTCATCTAATGGGGGAAATTAGAAGTTATAGTTGCTTCAAGACCTTTGAAAACACATGTCCCTCAAAACTACCACATGTTTTCCTTCTTGTATTTTCCCTAGGTATATCTTAAGATATCAAAACTAATGAAGTACAATAAATAACCATATTTCTTTATTCACATTACACAATGTAAATAGCCTGGTAAAGTCTTAAATTTCCTTCTAATAAAAAATACTTATATTTAAGGGAAAAAAAATTTATATCAATGTTTTGATGTTCTCAGGGAAAATGTATACTCCTATATGTAGAAGATGTAATTAACTTTCAAACTAGGGCCTCCACTTCAGGCTTTTCAAAGAAGCCCCTTAGTAAGAACAGGTAAAGACAGGCATCATGGGAATAGTGAGGACATTCTGGGGATAAGAAAATCCTTTGAAAACTCTGATAAAAGAAACGGACCTGTTCTACAACAAACGTACACAGAAGTTTACAGACCACTGTGAGGGAGTCACGTTGGCCCATCCAGGAACCATGAGGTTCCAACCTTAAAAGCTCTTATTCAGGACCAAGAACTGAGGTACAAGAGACTACATATCCTCATCCACTGAATTACAGTATACTTTTTTAAGAACCTACAGGAAATGATGAAAATATTAAACCTGAGACACACTTCATAGTTTAAAACAGACCTCTGCAGCTAAGTCACTTCAGTCGTGTCCGACTCTGTGCGACCTCATAGATGGCAGCCCACCAGGCTCCCCCATCCCTGGGATTCTTCAGGCAAGAACACTGGAGTGGGTTGCCATTTCCTTGTTCAATGCATGAAAGTGAAAAGTGAAAGTGAAGTCGCTCAGTCATGTCTGACCCTAAGCAACCCCTTGGACTGCAGCCTTCCAGGCTCCTCCATCCATGGGATTTTCCAGGCAAGAGTACTGGAGCGGGGTGCCATTGCCTTCTCCAAACAGACCTCAGTAATGTGTTAATCAAACCACTCACACTCTGAGCTTATGTGATCCTGCTACCATTGCTAACACATCATAAGAATTTACTTTCTTCAATGAAACTTTTTAAGTACACTACATTAATAATATTCAAACTTAGGAAGAGCAATAGATTACTGATTAAGGAAAAAAAAAATCCTTTCAAAACTTACCTGTGTTTTTCCAAGAAGTCGATAAGCTTGTTGAACTTTGGTGTAGTGGTTAATGTCAAAATTCTTGCATATTTTCGACAGAGCAACATCCAACTGTTCCTATGTAAACAAAAGAGGTGAGAGGTGGTTAAGGAATCATGTTTTCAAGGTAATAAGAAAATATTAAGACTAATTCCTCACTTTTAATTAATATCTAAACACATTACTATCACACTGGATTTAATAGTCAAAAACAAATTTAATTAAAAATATAAGCTGTAATTATTTTTTGGCTGCACCACACTGCAGGCTCTGAGTTCCCCAAGCAGGGGTCAAACCCAGGACATAGCAATGAAAGCACCAAGTCCTAACCACCAGGGAATAAATTATAATTCCTATTACCAACTATACTCAAGTTTATTGAGATGTTATTAATAATATGTGAATTTTTAAAAAAAAATTTTGCCAACTGGTTCAAGGGACACAAAATAATTATAATAGTCTCTAAAGGAATTTTAGTTTTTATTTTTACTTAGCTTTATGTTTCATCAAGCATCAGCTAAAATCATGTAATTATATGAAATGAGTTTGTAGGACTACTGGAAAATAAAGCAACCCTTCTTAATCACTGAAAAGTAATTCTCAACAAAACTACACTGACTTAAGAGTATACACCTCAAGGTATTGCCTTTTAGTTTTCAAAAGAAAGTCTTCATGAAAATATTCAGGTGATCAAAAAAAAAAAAAAGAAAGAAAGAAAGAAAAGAAAAAAAATCAGGTGATTATTTACTTAAGGGATTTTCAAAATAATTCTATTTATGCTTACCAAATAAATTATCATTCTTACTATGGAAATAATTGCATTTATGATCAAAAACTACTTTCACAAAGGTCATTTCAAAGTCTAGCCTCAACCGTTCTAAGAGCTCTCATCAGGAAAACAATAAAATAAAATCTCAGAAGAAACTAAATAATTCTTATTAAACGTATTTAAATGAACCCTCTGCTTTACAAAGATTGCTGAGGAAGACTTTATGCTCACAATGATATAGCTTTTCATTTCCAGTTTCTACATGTTTGAGGAACTGTATGAGATGTTATTATGAGGTTTAGGAATTCAGGAGAGTTATCAATAGTCAATAATCATTCTTAAAATCAGTAAGCTAAAAAGGAGAAATAATTGATAATCAAAAAATAATTAATATATGGTAAGTATTCTGCCAGTAGTTTATGTGAGAACACACCTATAACTAAGTTTAGGAATCTTTGTAAATATGGTAATATTTCCAAATACTCTTTTCAGACCCTACAATTCCAAAAGTATCTTTGAAAGAGTGAGTAAATTAACATTAACTTGACCAAGTCTGTTAACATTAACAGACATTCCAAATGAAAAACACAAAGAGTAGTGATCTAGAAACAATGGGAAGAATATGGAAGTCAAAACGTAAGCTACATCTATACTATTCAAAAACCTCTGAAAAGAAAGTCATTTAACTTAAGATACAATCCTTCTTACCTCAATTTGTTCCAAAGTATCTTGCAACTTTGAATTCAGTTCACTATTAAATAAAACAGAATTAGGTGTGTCAATCTTTAAAAGAGACAAACTAGACGAATAAACACACTCAAACTGACAAGTCAATAGCATGAGCAGTTAAGTTGTGCTGATTCTACAGACAGTACAATAAGGCAAGAAAAATAAAAGGAAAAAAAATCAGAAAGGAAGAAATAAGAGTTGTCACAGAAAATCCTGAAGAATTTATAGATAAAACTAAGAACTTAAGTGTCCCATGGATGGAGGAGCCTGGTGGGCTGCAGTCCATGGGGTCACTGGGAGTCGGACACGACTGAGCGACTTCACTTTCACTTTTCTCTTTCTTGCTCTGGAGAAGGAAATAGCAACCCACTCCAGTGTTCTTGTCTGGAGAATCCCAGGGACAGGGGAGCCTGGTGGGCTGCCGTCTATGGGGTTGCACAGAGTTGGACACGACTGAAGCGACTTAGCAGCTGCAGCAGCAGCAAGTTTTAAAGATAGTATGTGTAATATAGATGAAAAGTAAAACAAAGATAAAACTAATCTCTATATATCAGAAACAAGGAATTAGACAATCAAGTTTGGCTCAGAGGTTAAAGCGTCTGCCTCCAATGCAGGAAACCCGAGTTCAATCCCTGGGTTGGGAAGATCCCCTCGAGAAGGAAATAGCAACCCATTCCAGTATTCTTGCCTGGAGAATCCCATGGACAGAGGAGCTTGGTAGGCAACAGTCCATGGGGTCACAAAGAGTCGGACACAACTGAGTGCCTTCACTTTCAAAAAACCAAATACCTGGGAATAAACCAAATAAAGGATATACAATGCAAAACAGAGCCAAAATAAAGAAGACCACTACATAGAGATATATACCATAAAAACAGACTAAAATCTTTAATACAACTGATACCAATTTTCACAAAAATGATATTCTAAAATAACTGATAATCTTATTAATATTAAGCCAGTGGGCTTTTTAATGGAGGAACTGACAAGCTGCTTCTAAAATTTATGTGAAAACTCAAAGGGCCAAGACTAGTCAAGCAAACCCCAAAGAACAATGCCTTAAGACACTGAGTGCCTTCACTTTCAAAAAACCAAATACCTGGGAATAAACCAAATAAAGGATATACAATGCAAAACAGAGCCAAAATAAAGAAGACCACTACATAGAGATATATACCATAAAAACAGACTAAAATCTTTAATACAACTGATACCAATTCTCACAAAAATGATATTCTAAAATAACTGATAATCTTATTAATATTAAGCCAGTGGGCTTTTTAATGGAGGAACTGACAAGCTGCTTCTAAAATTTATGTGAAAACTCAAAGGGCCAAGACTAGTCAAGCAAACCCCAAAGAACAATGCCTTAAGACACACTAAAAACAGGCTGACTTACTACAAAGTCACAGCAGTAAGGCAGTGTGGCACTTATAAGAACACAGTAACAGGTCAACAGAACAGAATAAAAACAAAGGGTAAAAGCCTTAAATACTTGACAAAGAAGATATTCAATTGGCCAATGAACATATAAATATACACTCTTTCAGGCATTCAGGCAATGCAAATTAAAACTACAAAAAGACTGTAACAAATGACTAGAATGGCTAAAAATATTTTTTAAAAATTAAAAACAGTGTCAACAAATGTTGGCAAGAACGTAGAATAAAACACTCAACTCAGTGCTGGAGAAGGGAAAAGTGATACCACCTCTCTGGAACCATTAATACCTCCTGAAACTCAACATACACTTACTCCAGGTGTATCTATCAGAAGTGCATACACAATCCTCACAACATTATTTGTAACAGGCAAAAACTTGAAGCAGCTCAACTGTCTATGAAAAATTAAAGGGATATATTTATTTATATGATAAAACACTATAGCAATGAAAATGTGTCATCTGAATCTCAAAAACGTAATACAAAAGATGTCAGTTTAAAAAATACATACTGCATGATTCCATTTACATAAAGTTCAAAATAAGCAAAAATAACGTTAGTGACAGAAATCAGAACAGTGGTTACCTTGGTAATACAATGACTGGAATGAGGCACGAAGAAAGTTTCTAGGGTCCTAGAAATGTTCTAGTTCTCTCTTTATTTCTGGGAAGTAATTATACAACTATTTTCCCTTTGTAAAAATGTACTGAGTTATACATTTAGGGTATGTGACTGAATCTGATTTTTTTACCCCTTTAATCAATCCTCCGGTGTTGGTGTTAGTTGCTCAGTCGTGCTCAACTCTCTGCAATCCTATGGGCTGTAGCCTGCCAGGCTCCTCTGTCCATGGGATTTTAAAGGCAAGAATACTGAAGTGGGTTGCCACTTCCTTCTCCAAGGGATCTTCTGACCCCAGGGATTGAATGGAGTCTCTTGCATTGCAGGCTGACTCTACCATCTGAGCTTCAGGGAAGCCCTAATTCTCAAGAGATCAGTTTAAAAACAACTGATTTATTTGACTTATAACACCTCATTACTAAAAAATACTTGCTGTTAACTAAAAAATTAAATACAATTGTAGAGAAAACGTTTTGACAAAAGGGATTAAGGTAAAAGTAAAATGAAATAGTAAGAACAAGAGAAAGATGCAGTTTCACAGCAAAATCATATAAGGGTTTTTTTTGTTTGTTTTTTTCCTTACAACTGTCATCTGATTATCAATGTGATTCTCAAAGTCCTAGCAGCCAAACAAATAGGGAAGGCCACAGTACACAATTCGGTGTCCAGAATACCAAAACAAACCAGTAATGTAAGAGAAAGAGCAAAAACAAAGAGACAAAACTCACTTTCACTGGCATTAAATTCAGAGAGAAAATTTTGCCAGTCTTGATAAAGAGAACAGCAATATTTTATCTCCTAAGGCACAACACCCTCGGCAACAGCCTTACAGAACATACAATATGATTCATGGCTTCCCTTAGAGAGCCTTTTAATGCAAACTGAGAAGATAACAACAAAGCGGTTTGATAGAGAGAAAGATATAGACATATACAAATGCAAAGCAATCTGTCAGGAAACTGAAACTAATAATAACACAAGTACCCAGTTTTGAAGGTCTCAAAGATAAACACTCAAACCCGTGGGGGAATTAGACCATCTTCAACAAATACTATGTACCATAAGCATGCTTTTAATTAAGGTTGAGAATGGAAGATTATACTCTCAAGTAAAAACTGAAATGAACAAGCCTTCATCATTTGAAAATCAATGGTGTAGGAAAATGGCTACCCATTCCAGTATTCTTGCCTGGAGGGCCCCATGGACAGAGGAGCCTTGGCGGGCTACTGTCCACAGGGTTACAAAGAATCGGACACAACTGAGCACCTCAACAAAAAAGACAACAGTCCTGTGCACCTGACCATTTCCTGCCATCATCTGGCAGCTCCGTATGTATGTCACCCTGCCTGGTCCCTAAAGACCGCTGAGCTTGCAGTTCCTAAGTGAAGCAGAAATAAAAATCGTATTAATCCACTCTTTAGCACCTTTGGTGAGTCCCCATGAAACCAAGGATAAAGCCCTAAATTAGCATGGCACATATGACTCTTCATAATTGACAAAAAATTAAATTCCCATTAAAATTAAATTCCCTTTTCAGGGCCTCTGCTGCTGCTGCTGCTAAGTCGCTTCAGTGCCTCTACAGTTGACCCTTGAACAGGGATTTGAATTGTACTGGTCGACTTATACGCGGATGTTTTTCAATAGTAGATCCTACAGTACTTCCTGATCCTCAGTTGGTTGAATCTGTAGATGCGGAATCACCTATTCAGAGGTCCAAGTAGGTAAGTTATATGTGGATTTTCGACTAAGCCAAGGATGAGCACCACTAACCCCTAGGTTGTTCAAGGGTCAACTATATTTCAGTCAGATGGACGAGGTGCAATTCCCCAAACAAAGCCCAGGCTTTTCCACTCTCTGTTCTTGCATATAATGTTCACAACAGCTAGAAAGTACGTTCCCCTTTTCTCATTCCCAAATGTCTTTTTTTCGGGGAAGTCTCTCTCTCCTGTTTCCTTAAGTTACACAACGCTGTGTTTACAGCACCCTGAATTAGAGTAAAGAAGTATCTGTGACTATTTATCAGAGCAGACTGTGGCTCATTCCCCAGGGATTCCCTAGGACCAGCTAAATTCACTGCCTGACTCAGAACAGGAGATAAACATCTGCTGAGTCAAATCTGCAATTCAAACAAAAAACAGCAAACTTCAACCATTATTCCTTGAGCCCCCATATTCTACTTCAATTTTAAAAAAAGAAAGGAGAACATTTTAGAAGAGTAAGAGTCAGACAGGACTCTGGGTCTACAGGGGTCTTAATAAAGGAAAAATAAATAAGAGCGAGCGAGCGAGCGAGTGAGTGAGAGAGAGAGAAGCAGAGAAGTTGTTTCTACTCCTCTATCACACAGCACTCAGAAGTTCACTAAGGCTGAAGACACAGACATGGAGAGGCAAAAACACCCAGAATAATAAGTGTCAGAATTCGTAAACATATTCTTTCAGGGAATATTGAGTTTGCAGAAAAAAGGAATATATCTAAACTAATTCAGAGGTGACAGTAACAACTTCTTCAGCTTCTCAACTGGAAAAAAATGGGCTTTAGAGTTTATTCACAATATTATCATAAATCTAGGTGCTTCTATTCCTTCTATTATTTATGGTTAAAATGATTTTGTAGGCTATATATTAAGAGTTAACGCAAGCATGGTAATGTATATGACAGGCAGAAATTTTTAATATAAAATCTATAAATCAACCATTTTGGTTTTATTAAAAACGCTTTCAAGAGGGAAAGGACGTATGTATAGGTATGGCTGATTCTTGTTGCTATATGGCAGAAACCAACACAACATCATAAAATAATTATCCTCCAATTAAAAATAAATTTTAAAAAATGCTTTCAAAATCTACAACTATAGTTTGATAACAGTTGGCTACTAATTAAAGATATACACATAAAAATATGATTAAGGAGTGGACATATTAAATGTGGTCTTTAAAGAAATCCTCAGCTATCATTTAGAAACATGAATTTCAGTTATTTGGGTCAGTTAATCAGAGTATGTAAAAAGGACCTAGTCATGAACATTTGGATAAATAAAAGCTATATTATGGTCAAAAAAATTACTAGTTGTAAGATGAAAGACTAAAAGCTATTAAAAGCTATTTGCAAGTGAGTGGAATGACTCAAACAATTTAGAGGGCATTTTTATAAACACTACAGAAAATACTAAAAATAACATTCATAAATAATTAACTTTCCTTTTAAGTAGCTGCTCTAGGACACAAACTCACAAAATGTGTCCTAGAAAACTGCAATTTGATTGTACTGAAAGACAAGATGGTATGGAGGTAATCAGCCTCTTAATGATCTTTCCCCTGGTTTGTTATTAAGCCAGGTGACTTAAGACAAGTCTCTTAATAACTCTGGGCACCAGTTTCCTATACAAAAGTGGGCTGGATCTAAAGAGCTGCTTCAAGCTCTAAAGTTTCTAGATTTTATCATATGCTGAACATCAGTTAACCAATTCGCACATCTTTGTACATGATTCAGCAGAATGCTAAAACCTCTAGAACACACATAAGTAAAATTTACCCTTCCAAATTTATACTGTGTGCCCATGGCCCCCAGAAACTCCAGTCTGTTTAGATCAGAGGTATTATATAATTCCAAGGATTTCAATCTATTCACTGCTGCCAAGTTTTATCAACAGACTTGAGAGAAAACATGATTTTCAAACACACTGAAGCTAAACAAACAACCTTGAGGTACCATCAAGTGTCACAGAATCCTTCAAACCACAAAAAAACTGTAAAAGAACTCCAAGATCACTTTGAATCAACTCAGATCTCTGTCCACACTGTTCAGAAATCCCAGACCTAACTCACAATACAACCATTCACCACACAGAAAGTTCAGAGTTCATTATTAAGGACACTAAATGTGTTCAGAACATTCCAGAGCAGAAGCCAGGCTCAGGAGTCAAACCCAGCCAAGAGGCTATGTTTCTAAATAAAGTTTTATTGAAACACAGCCACGTGCATTTGTTTACATATCGTCTAATGCCACTCTTGGTCTTCAAGGGCAGAGCTGAATAACTGCAACCAAGACCTTATGGTCTGCAAAATTTGAAATATTTATTATCTGGCCCTTTAAACACAAAGGCCCTCTGGCAGCCCGGTGCTACAGTTCAGCAGAAGACCTTTTAGTTGGTCAACTGATCAAAGTTAAAACAGGAATATTTATGTGCACTGAATATTTTAGGGCTTCACTGGTGGCTCAGATAGTAAAGAATCTGCTGTAGTGTGGGAGGACACAGGTTCGATCCCTGGGTCAGGAAGATCCCCTGGAGAAGGGAATGGATACCCATGCAGTATTCTTGCCTGGAGAATCCCACAGACAGAGGAGCCTGGTGGGCTACAGTCCATGGGGGTCACAAGAAGTCGGACATGACAGAAATGCCATGGGCTCATAATATTTCAACCAAAACTGTACAGGTGTACTTCACGCATCCACTTCTGACTTAGAGCCAAGGTCTTTTCATTTGACAGCAGTTTTAACTTCTTAGTCTCATATGAACCAGATCACAAATAAATTGACTGCAATTTTAAGTTTCAGATTCTCAAAACTGAAGCAGGAACCTAAAAACAAACGCAAAACAACCTGAATGCCAAATCACAGTTATCTTATATCCCCCAGTTTTTTATGAGTTGTCTCACCTACAAAAGATTCAAAAGGAAATTTATTTTTAACAATAAGTTCTATTTTTCCAATGCATCCAACTTACTTTCAAAAAGTTGTTTCATCTCATTAATTTACTCAAGCAACATAAAGACAGTAACAAACACAACAGGCAGAAACAGGTTTAGGAAAAACACTGTTAACTCTAGTCAGAATATACTTCAGAGACTGGAGCAAAATAACATAAACTGGCCTACTGGCCATGAGCTTCCACTGCACGTAACTGCTATTCCATTGGCAGATGGCCTACCATAGTTGTGATAAGAACAACAAGATGTGTATCCAACGGATATGAATTTAAATCTTGCCTTTGCCACTCATGTTACAGAGCATCAATGTCCTCATCTACAAAAGCGAAAACACCACCACCTGAGGAATATTTTGTTAATGCTAAATAGGAAAAAATAAGGAACATTATTTTTAAATAAAAGATGTTTAAATATCTTTAAAAAATAAAAAAATAAGTACAGTGTTTGATATATATTAAAGTCCAAAATTTTTCAAAAATTATCATTATCACTATTACAATGATTCAGTTTTTAAAAACTGAAGACTAAAGCTTTAGTGAGAAAGCCTTATTAAAATCTAATTCAGAATTACTGTATTGTCAGTGCTGCCTTGGATACTGGTGCCAAGCTCCTACCCCCACTCCTATAAATGTCAGTATTCCCCATTCCCAGGGGGGCATGGGAAGTGAGCCAGTCACAGCCTGAGCATCTCTGATGGCTTTTCTTTATGTATTCTGTGGTCTTAACTGGCATATTACCCCACAGTCCTGCCTGTTAACTGCCTGTTTTTACCAACTCCTACAGAACAAATACATTTCACAACCTCTTGGTATAACAAGTAAACACAGCATCTCATGTAGTTAAGCACTAAATAAATACTTCATTCTTGTCTCATCATCTAAGAGTAAAGAATCTAAGACAGGACTTTTCTAGACTGGTGAAATTTTAGATCAAGTGTAAAAACAGAAAAATCCTTAGTATTTCTAAAAGAAAGACACCATTTCTTTGGTAAAATAAGAAGGAGAGTAGTATCTGACTCTGTCCTTCGAAACAGGAGGCTGGAATAGACAGCTAAGCAATGCCTTCATTTTCTAAGGAAAAAAAATAATTTTTCCTCCAATCATTTGCCGTTCGGTTGCTAAGCTGCGTCTGCCTCTTTGCGACTGCATGCACTGCAGCACGCCAGCCTTCCCTGTCCATCACCAACTCCTGGAGCTTGCTCAAGCTCATGTCCATTGAGTCAGTGATGCCATCCAACCGTCTCATCCTCTGATGCCCCCTTCTCCTCCTACATGAATGGGCTCAATTAAGGTGATTTCAAAATCTGAAAATTTACCCCCGAAGTGCCCTGTATTAAAAAAATTTTCCAAGAGGTAACTAACAACACACAACAAAGAAAAAGCTCATGTCCATTGAGTCAGTGATGCCATCCAACCGTCTCATCCTCTGATGCCCCCTTCTCCTCCTACATGAATGGGCTCAATTAAGGTGATTTCAAAATCTGAAAATTTACCCCCGAAGTGCCCTGTATTAAAAAAATTTTCCAAGAGGTAACTAACAACACACAACAAAGAAATGCACAAGAATGGAATATTACAAAGATGACAGAAGCCAAGTAGGACCTACAAAAGTGAAAAATGTTCAACAGAAACAGAAAAATACCATGGATTTGGATTTTCATTTAGAGACAAAGGATTATTTTTCCTTTTTCATACATCCAACCTCTCAGTTCTGCAGATTATAAAATTTAAATATCCATAATATAGTAAAATGACTTCTATTAATTTTTTCGAAGTAACCTATTAGAAAAAACAGAGATTTAATTATAGTTGTGAAAAGAATATAAATGTTATAAACTTGACCAAGTAAAAATAACAGTTTCACTAACAAAACCTGGAAGATGAAGAAGTGAAAAGAAGTAAAAGGAAGTACACCACATGCTTATCTCTTATTGCTTTTTATTATGGGGAGTAAACAGAGTTATCGAGAACTATCTACATCGATAAATCAGGAAAAGGTTATAATGTAATCTTTTAAATTACAATGAAATCTGGTAGGATGAAAATTAAGCTGTAAAAACGGTTTACTAGGAAAGGGAAGGATAGGTGGGTAGAAAGAAAAACTTTCCCCTTTTAAGACCATTTTGTTCAAGTGTCATGTTTTATGTAGATTTCACTTTACATTAATTTTAAATGGTATTGCCTGGAGGAGGAAGGCAGAGGAGAACAAGATAAAACATAAGAAAGGAGGTGGTGTCAGAAGAGCATGGTGTCAATAACTCAGCCCAAGCAAATCAAGCCACAGGGATTCCAGACCTACATGTGAGTCTAGCTGAGCGGGCCGGGTGATCCTGCAGAAACACTCACTGTTCATCACTCCGGGTGAGGCTCCTGGGTTCCCCTCGCCCGGGTGTAAAGAGAGAGAGAGCAGACACCGCTTGCTCAGATGGAATCACGGGCCACGGGAGGAGAACAGTGCCTGGCACTGCTGTCTGTTGTTTAGTCACTGCGGCACATCTGGCTCTACGCGACCCTACGGACTATAGCCCACCAGGCTCCGCTCTCCATGGCACTTCTCAGGCACCATACTGGAGGGGGTTGCCAACATTTCCTTCTCCAGGGGATCCTCCCGATCCAAGGAATCAAGCCCAAGTCTCCTGCTTGGCAGGCAGATTCTTTACCACTGAGACACCTGGGGAGCCCAAGTACTGCTGTACTTGTACCTAAAGGCTATACTCATTATTCGATGATTTAAGGGTCTACAACCTACAATTTTCTTTCAACTGCCAAGATCATCATCTGAGGGGGGAAAAAAGGATATTTTAAGATGATCAGAAATTAAATACAGCTGTCTACGTTAAAGTGCAGTACTCAAAACTAGTTCCGGTGGTGCATGAACTTTTTGGTGCATAATCTAGCATGCTCCAAGATTCATTCAGGTAGTTTCTTTCCAAGGGAATTTTAAAAAGCAATAAAGAAGTTTTGACTTTTAATAACTTTTCATGAAACTAATTTAGATAAATTTCAACTGATAAATTAAATGCTTTATTCAGGCATACTTCAAGAAAAACACACTCTGATTCTTATTCCTGATAAATCCCAACCATATAACTCTGTCATGCTGAAACACAGCACATTAAGCAAGATACCAAATTACTTGGTACTTCATGTATTAAACTACACAGTCATGTAACCTGAATTTATTAGGTATACAGTCGGTGCCTTTTCATGCAGAAGCAAAGTTGTAAATTCTTTTTCTACTTTCAGAATCATAAGAATTCACCCTCACTTGTTCCATGTAATCTACTCCTAAGGCCACAGAGTCTCTGCCTTCTATCAAATATTTTATTTCCAATAAAGGAGCAATGTGACTAGGAAAGAAGAGAGGAACATATAATCTACTAAGGAAGAATTAAGAAGTATATGAGTAGACCCACTGTACAGATGAATTTGCCTACAACATAAAAACAAAAACACCAAATATTACCTGATAATTTCAAAACACTTGGAATTGTGGAATGGTTCTCTTAAAGGACACTGCTAAGAAAAATATTTCTTGACTCTCTAATCATCAATAGGAATACAAAATAAACTTAAATGTTAAAGAAAATGAGTGTGAATTCAGTTGGAAATTAATTACTATTCTATGATTACCAGAGTGTCAAAAGATTTTTCACTTTTGAAACACTCAGATCTAAGCAAAAGATTAAATTCTGCCTTTGGCTAAATTCACAGCTCCAGGTAAATGGAAAGAACATTTAAAGTGCTGGTGAATTACATCTGAACCAATGAGAGAGCTCAAGAACAGGTTCAATATTGACTGCATTCATAATGCCAGAGGGAAAATAGGAAAATGAAGAAAATGCATAGAATAAGAAAGGCCCATCTAATTAATAAACACAAAATTAAAAGGAAATTATTAATAGAATAAATTCCTTTCATTTTTGTGGACTCAATCTCTCCTGTATATCAATTAACTCTATAGCTATATCCTAAATCATATGATCTACAAGAAGTGAAGAAGCTTAGGTTCTCCCAACTAGGAGCAAACGGGTGACCTAAGAGGTGAAGATTTGAGAAGGGGCCTGGGTTAGGCAGGACAAGGAAACACCACTGTGTGGAGAAGAGAAGAATTGTTGCTGGGGGGCCTGTCATCACCACCAAGCAATTCACTGTCACTAAATTGCCAAGTTAAAAACACAATTCTAACAAATTTCCAGGAAACCTAAGGTAAAAATCCCACTACAATGAATTCCTTAGGACATGTCAATGTGTCTGTGCATCTATTTTTATCTATTTCCAGAATATGTCAACCGTTTGTTACTGCATGCATGAATCATACATGTAAACACAGTATGACTCTTGCATTCTGTACATCTAAAATAAAACAATGATCAACTTAAATCATCATTTTAAGATGATTTTTCAATTTCAAAACTTTTCACCAGTTGAGATAACTGTAGTCACAACTCCTCCACACATCACTATATACCTTAAAGTGAAAAAGTGCTTAGAGGCTACCTCATGCCAACCTGAAAAAAAACCCAAATAAGGGTTTCTTTCAAAAAACATTGTTTATAGCTAACTCTCATCAAGTAAGATACTTCCTTTAACAAAGCTAACACTGCAATTGATGGAAAAAATAAAGTATCAACATGTCATCTCAGTCTCTTGCCACCAGATTTCTACATTCATTCTTTCCTAGTATAAAAGAACAGTGGACCTTTACAAAGTCAATCTCTTCTATAATCCCTACAAAGCCTTATTAGGATGGTCTTTCTTTTCAATCTCTCACTCTTTCCCACTGATTTTCAAACACTCAGGTTTCTCCCTCTCAATTCCACATCTTTCCTCTTTATAAAATTAACCCAAATAAGGGTTTCTTTCAAAAAACATTGTTTATAGCTAACTCTCATCAAGTAAGATACTTCCTTTAACAAAGCTAACACTGCAATTGATGGAAAAAATAAAGTATCAACATGTCATCTCAGTCTCTTGCCACCAGATTTCTACATTCATTCTTTCCTAGTATAAAAGAACAGTGGACCTTTACAAAGTCAATCTCTTCTATAATCCCTACAAAGCCTTATTAGGATGGTCTTTCTTTTCAATCTCTCACTCTTTCCCACTGATTTTCAAACACTCAGGTTTCTCCCTCTCAATTCCACATCTTTCCTCTTTATAAAATTTCCTGTACTGACTCAGTTGGTAAAGCGTCTGCCTACAATGCGGAAGACCCAGGTTAGATCCTTGGGTTGGGAAGATCCCCTGGAGAAGGAAATGCCAACCCACTGCAGTTATATGGCCTGGAATATCCCTCGGACAGAGGATCCTGGTAGGCTATAGTCCATGGGGTCACAGAGTTGGACATGACTGAGCGACTTCACTTTCAGTTTCATACTTACACTTCAACCAAATCTGTCCCCAACAAGGTCAACTCTAATTTCTTTGTTGCTATAAATACAATAGATAATTTCAGTCCTCATTTTGCCTGACATCTCTGCAACAAAGAACTTCATCACAATACCCATAATCTCATATCCACAACCCTGCATCCTCTCGTTTAGCTAAACCCTCCTGCGCCTCCTTCAGATCCTCCTCAGTCTTGACTCCTAAGGAGAATTAGATCCCAGTACTTCCACCATATGCTCAACTTCCTTCTCTCTAAAGCCCCATCTTACTTGTCTACCTCAATCCAAGTCCATCTTGAAGACCGAGGATTATACTGATTATATTTTATGTGATTCATCACTATACAACCAATTCCAAAACAAAGCACCTGGCATATAATAAGCATTCAATAGATATATAGCTGCCTGAATTATTTGAAGCCAACCAGAAATAAACTTATAATACGAAATTCTAATAGACATATCGTCACGAAATGAAGCAAATGGTTGTTATGCTTCTTTGGGAGCCAGAAGGCCCTGCTAGAAATGGTTCAAGTATATTCACATACTAGAGCTAATACTCTATTCATCCAACCTAATAAATATAAATGACACAATCAAGTTTTTAATAGCAACAGTTAATCACTGTCAAAATGGATAAAATCCAAATATCACTGGTGCTATTCAACTATGTGTTTCCTAATCAAAGAAAAAGTATGTTGCTTCAAAATACATAATCCTAGAGAAACAAAAACCATAAAAAATATCATCTCTAGGGGGAAATATCCAGTTACTCCATACCCAGGAGAGACCTACATGCGAGTATATTTTAAAAAAAAATTAATCCAAAGCTGTACTCTATCACAATCCTTTCATCTTTTCAGATACAAGGAATCAACACCTAGAACATCAAGGCATCCTGCTCACTGACAGCTGGAATCTCCATATATGAGAGACTAACAGGCTACATTCTAAGGTTAGTATGAAGTTAATTTGAAAACTGGGTTTGCCTGGAAACCTCGCTATTTTCCTTAGACTGTATGTTTATTTTCGATGGTTTCAGAGGAATGACAGAAATTACACATGAGGGTTAGAGCCCACCCCTACCCCTGTGAGGTACTGTCACAGCTAATGCAAAAGCTTCATTTTAAACAGATCAAAATCCATTAAAAAAGTGAGTACTCAGAGCAGAAGATGCAGCAGCTATTTTCAGACAGCACATTTCACAAACAACAGAAGATGTAATACATCAACAAACAGGAGGTATAAAATATTAATTACATAATCACTTAAATATTACAAAGATGACAATTACATAAGCAATTACATTGCTTTTAAATTTTCCAAAAGAATTCTTATCATGATGAGCCAACAGTTGAACCATCTGGATCTGAAAAACAAACTGTGACAACACTCTCAATATTTATGAGCTGGGCAAAGTTAAGGAGGAAGAATTCCCAAGAGGTGCAATGAAGACAGGAACATATGAATTTATTCTCTACTACTGCATAAAAATGAAATCAGTAAGACTGGAAAAAATATGAAAAGAAGAGTTACAATGATGTCACAGGAAACAGGATTCAAAAGTATCTATCTGATCTTTCAAACCTTAAGAACTGTTATTTTACTGTGAAAGTGAAAAGTGAAAGGGAAGTCGCTTAGTCGTGTCTGACTCTTTCTGACCCCATGAACTGTAGCCTACCAGGCTTCTCTGTCCATGGCATTTTCCAGGCAAGAGTACTGGAGTGGGTTACCATTTCCTTCTCCAGGAGATCTTGCCGACCCAGGGATTGAACCCAGGTCTCCCGCATTGTAGGCAGACGCTTTACCGTCTGCACCACCAAGGAAGCCCTATTTTACTGTACTGTCCATTTATACACAAGAAAGCGAAACCAGGACACAGCACTTACTAATTTTCAATGTTTATTAACATTGTATATTACACAACTCCTATATTAAAACTGATGGCAGAGTCAGCTCTGAAAATTTGACGTTAGCTTACCTTATGCAACTGTAATGTTTAAAAGTGCTGGCAGCTTTCTGACATTCCAGGCACAGCTGAATAGCTCCTGGATAGTCTTCCTCCTGGAGACAGCAACAACAGAAGTTATCAGGACAGAAACATTTTTCTTAAAAGACTCTGAAAAGGGGCTTCCCTGGTGGTCCAGTGGTTAAGACTCCGCCTTGCAATGCAGGGGACATGACTGATGGCAGAGTCAGCTCTGAAAATTTGACGTTAGCTTACCTTATGCAACTGTAATGTTTAAAAGTGCTGGCAGCTTTCTGACATTCCAGGCACAGCTGAATAGCTCCTGGATAGTCTTCCTCCTGGAGAGAGCAACAACAGAAGTTATCAGGACGGAAACATTTTTCTTAAAAGACTCTCAAAAGGGGCTTCCCTGGTGGTCCAGTGGTTAAGACTCCGCCTTGCAACGCAGGGGACATGGGTTACATCCTTGGTCCGGGAAGATCCACATACGCTGGGCTGCTAAGCCCATGCATCGCAGCTACTGAACCTGTTCTCCAGGGGCCCCGAGCCACAACCACTGAGCCCACAGTACTAAACCCAGTGCCCAGAACCTGTGCTCCGCAACAAGGGAAGCCACGGCAGTGAGAAGGCTTTGCATCCCAACTAGACAGTAGCCCCACTTGTCACAACTAGAGATAGCCCACGCACCACAATGAAGACCCAGTGCAGGCAAAAATAACAATCATTTTCAAAAGCCTCTGAAAAGGATAAACCTCTGTTCACACTCTATCGAAAAGTTACACTACCAGAAAGTTTTAATTCTTCTCAAAGATTATAATACCAACAACAGATAAACAGTAAAATATAATGAAGCAACTAGCTCCAGACCTAAAATGTAGCATGGAAAAAATATGTTGTGCCCATAAATACACAGTAATAGCCCTCTGAGACCATGACATGCGGGTAAAGCCTACACAGAAGTATAAGCTGCTTCAGAGAGAAGGAGTTCTTTAACTGTTAACATCTCTTCTTTCAGTCGTGTTTATATAAAAAATGTCCCAATTTTATTCTACTTGCAATCAACATTCAACAGTTTTACCATCAACGAATCCATAGATATTCTTAAATACATTTGGAAAATAAAGTGAAATATTCATTAATGGCCTCAGGATATTTTTAATACCTGAACAGAGTAATTTACTGCCAAATTAATTTTTCATATAGACTTCTTAAACCATATTTTAGTGGTAATAGTTTAGAAGTAATACAGTGAATAAACAGAAAACCATTAAAAAAAAATGTTCCTTAAGTTCATATCTAAATTCAACAAAGGCAATTCAAACCATAGGGGATGCTGAGATCATGACAAAGTACCTACCTAAAGGTGCTTGAGAATGATGGGGAAACACACATAACACATTAGGCCTTGGTGAGCCTTATAACAGAAGTATATAGAACATGCTAAGAAAGCCACTGAAGAGAAAACAGACGGCTCACTCAGAAAATCTATACACATATGAGGGCTTCCCTAGCGGTCCAGTGGATAGGTACCTGCCTGCCAATGCAGGGGGCACAGGTTCAGCCCCTGCTCTGGGATAGGCAGGGCAGCAAAGCCTGCGCGCTTGCATGCCATAACGACCCAAGCCCAGGCATCTATCGACCGTGCCCTGCAGCAAGAGAAGGCACCACAGCGGAGAGAAGCCCCCGTCAGCCATGACTAGGGAAAGCCCTGGTGCAGCAACCAAGACTCAGCACAGCCAAACATTTTAAAAGTTAGTCATTAAAAATATATATGTATATACATGAGACCCCAAAATAACTAACACATGCCATCTTCCTCAAATTACTACTTTATGTTACATGCAAAAGGTAATTTCATTGCCATTTGGGCCCAGATATAATGGAAACATACTGAAATCAACATTCCTACATTGCTACACACTGAACATTCCCCCCAATAAATTTTCTGAATGAAGGTTATCATGACAATAGAAAAAGATGCACAAGAGTAGAAACAGTAAGGTCCTTTACTGTCTAAAAATGCTCTTTACGTCATATACCAATTTGAGAAAAATGTACATCTGAGTTTTTTTCACAATAATTCTCTAATAGTATGAGGAGCATACTATTAGAGAAGTCTTCCAAGCCTTGTAAACTTACCTCCAGCATTTCACTTAAGCGGACATCTGTTCTTTGCTGAAAAATAACAGAAATGCAAAGTTAAAACCTGTTTCAACCACAAATTTAAGTTTTAATTTTTAAAAAGGAACTGGTTATACCAATGTTTTTATCGTTCTCAGAGATTTCAGAAGTCCAATCAGCAACTGACGTTTCCTCTGATTTGCAAGGAGGCCTAAACTAGCTTGAGTAAAACCTTCCTTTGCAATATTCAAGTGTCTGTAAAAGTGAGCAATAAATAGTTCAGTTTTTCTAGTAGAAGAACACTATACACACAGAACAATTAGGCAGTTAATGAGACAGTATCCTGCACTGCTCCTAAAAATGGGGATTGTGAGTCCTCTGACCGGTTGAACAGACTGACCGATCTGTTCAGTAGCTCAAAATAAACCAGCATTACCACAGTGGTAGGTGGTCTGCTACCAAACTTCTAACTGTTACTAGTTCATCACAAGGAAAGCACAGAAATTGAGAGCCAGCATTTAGAAACATGTAGAGCAAAAGTTGACGAAACAATTTTATGCTTGATGACTCTAACCAAAAAATTTTTAAACACAGAGCAAAAGTTGACACGGTAATTTTATGCTTAATGAATCTGATAATAGAAAAAATGAAACTGTATTTTATATGTGTTTGTATTTTTTAATTTATTCTAGCAATTTGTTTTCATTGCATTTTATAAAAACAATCTGTAACATGTTGGAAATTAAAAAAAAAAAAAAAAAGGCTGGTCCTTCACCAAAGACAGTTTGAAAAGCACTGATTTAAGCAATACAAAAACACTAATATTTGGGCACCTTCCTGGCAATCCAGTGGTTAAAGACTTCAGCTCTCAAAGCAGGGGGTGTAGGTTTGACCCCTGGTCCGGGAACTAAAATCCCATATACCTCAGGGCCAAAAACCCAGAACATAAACCACAGAAGCAACATTGTAACAAATTTGATAAAGATTTTTAAAATGGCCCACATTAAAAAAAAAAAAAAAAACTAAAACAAACACTAATATTTTTAATCCCTAACTAGATTTTCAAACATTTCCCACACACCTTCTTAGGGCAGTTTATAGATCATTATGTATGCTTCAGTTAATGAATGGCATTCTAGAAACCACAATCATCATTTAAAAACTCAATTTTCTAAGACACTTTCTCTTAAATGTTATTTAGCTTAAAGAACAAAGCATCATCAAACACAATACCTCCTCCCATTGGTGCAGATAACAGCAGCTAACTGAAGACCTGTTTGTAATGAGGTAACTCTTTCAAGTTCCTATGGAAAGATGAGGTATAGGTTACTGTGTGAGGCATTTTATTTTTCTTTCTTATTGATATGGTTCTCTAACAAAAACTTCAGTGGGTTTCAAAAGAAGCCTGCTTGATAAACAAAGTAACAACAAAGATACCTGAACTTGTACACTGCTGGTATATTTTTCATAAAATCATTTTAGATAACTACTTTGAATTGATTTTCATCATGGCATGTCACAAAATATTTAGGCAGGATTGCTTGTAAGGAACTCTAGACTCATCCTCTTTTAGATGGGTGTAAATAAATACTAATAATATATTCGTTTAAATGTTTCTATCCAAGAGAACTTCATAAGATAATGACAAATACAATAAACGTGATTTGTTCACTAAGATGCTTTTACAGTGAATGGTTTTGTTCGAACACAGATATTTCAATGCATTCTGAAGTCCCTGCTTTTCTGATGAAAAGGCAGATTCAAAGAGACAATTCCAATTTTATCATATTTTAAAGGCAGACTGAGCAATCACTGTTGATGATCTGAGTAACAAAATACACAGAAGCAGTTTTCATTGGCTGTTCTCAAGTTAGGAAAACCAAACAGACTAGAGTCAGATATAAAAACTCTCTCACTTCTGATAGTTTGGTAAATTCCCCACATGGGAGAAAAAACCATATACAAATACAACCCCCAAAAGTTAATATGTTGCTATAAACTACAGACAAAAGAATAAATGTTTCAAATTCCAAGCACAAGTCACTTGAACATCTTTAATATTTTACTTTAAAAATAACAAATATTATCCTACCTTGACATAAGCAGGCTGTTTTTCAAGGATTAAATCTGCTACTTTTTTAGAGACCTAGAAGAACATGCAGTCAAACAAAGGAAATAAAAGAAAAAGCCTCATGCTTCCTATTACATTTTACATTTAGTTTTAGCAAGAACATTCAACAGGGCTTCTCAATCACTCCTACAGCAGATCCTGGCATGCTATGGCCACACACGTCTCTGGCCGTGAATTCAGTAAAAGAGGTACAGCACGTAGCACAATACTTGGTCCTTAATAGAAACTCAATAAATGGTCATTATTACTGTTAATAACATGAGTATCATTATTTGATTTCACTAACGTGCAAAAGTCTATCCATCTCTTAAGGGTAACTGATTTGCTTTCAAAAGACAGACGTCTTAAGATAAAAAAAAAGGTTTAATCTACTCAATTTATGGAAATACTATCTGGGAAACAGAAAATATCCTTGTCCCATTTAAACTGTTTGTAGTGCATAAGACGACAAACAGCAGTTTGGGCCACTACTTCTGAAAAACTGAAAATGTGCTTTTTGGAGCGCTATGAAGGTACCGAAGGTTTCTTGGTCAGTTGCGTGAATAATGGTAGTGTATGCAATGTAGGACTCTAGTGATCTGGAACACAAGTTTCTTATCTCACAGTCGCAGGGGCCTCACACTGCACTGCACTGCAGGAGTCCCATGCCCAGCAATGACCGTGACCACGCTGAGGGGCACAGAAGGCAGGCAGTGACCATCTGCTCAAGAAACACAATCGTATCCCCTGCCCCAGCGCAGCTGAGGACAAACCATTACACACACATTCAACTATGGCAGCAATTCTTTCCTGTTTTCTTAATCTGCTCTCAATTTGTGTAGATCTGTATAGACAGGAACTTGTAGAGATGCACACAGACACAAACCCACTTAATCTTACCAAATCGTTTTCTGAGTCACTCGTTCATGCATTTGTGTGCATTCACTGCTTTTTGTTTTCTGTTACGGGTTTTTCCATTTTTCTTGTTTTAAACAGACCATGTGGCTATCGTCAGCTTCCACGGCACCAGGCAGTGTGCTGAGTGCTCTTCTTGCATTACCTCAGTTAGTAACTAGGACAGTCTACTGAAATGGCTGACACGTTTCCTTATTTTCCAGGGGGTGTAATCTTAGACACAGTAATAATTCACCCGCAGTAAGTTGCAAGGTCACGGTTCAAGGCCAAGTTGATCAAATTCCAAAGGCCACTGTGCTACATGGCTCTTGTGGTGGGATTCATTCCCAAAAGAATACTACCACATGAGTTACAAAGAGGGGGGAGCACATATTAAAACATGCTGAGACCAAAAGGCAGACGGTGCCACCATCCACTGAACTCAAAGTTTCCAGAACAGCAACATGCTTTTACTACACAACCCTCTGGTACTGAGGGCCCTTCCCCATGCTACTGCTACCAGCCTCTAGGAGATCCCGGCACCCACTGAGGCCTCTGGATATAACACAAAAGATACGGAAGCATATCTTCCTTTATTTGTCTCATGTATTACTAAAGATCATATCTTAAATTAAAATGGCTGAACGTATTATTACTGCTTTTAGTATTAAAAAATTAACAAGACTACTTGCTACCATTATTTAATCTCCTACAGTACAGTCTGGGTTTTATAAAAGGAATTCAGCCTAATGCAAAGAAAACAAACAAATCACAGAATTTTACATCATCAGGTAAAATGCAGGCCCAGCCCACTACTTCACAAATGACACAAGAGATTCAGCAAGGCAAAGTGACTTGCCCAATGTCACACGATTAATAGTGACAGCAGTTCAGACTTTCTGAATCTTAACCCTGTATTCTCTTTGGACCTTTCAACTACAAGTGGGAACCTCTACTCTGATATAAGAACATTCTACCTATCATAAAACTGTGGGTTAAAAAAAAAAACTACGGATAGGAAAGTCACACACCATGTGACAAGGAGCAATCTAAGCGGGTACTTAGTAATTTGAAAAAAATAAGTTCCAAATTCTTTCATCATGTTGAGGATTCTGAAGAAAGAACACCAAGTTCTAGAAGCAAATCTATCAAAGTAATATGAAGGGAACTGAATAGTAAACTTGAATACATATAAATGTATCATTTGAGTCAAAGTCATGTCAAATAATAAGATTTGTTTAAAACGTGAGTGTATTAGTGAAACCATAAAACCTATAAACATTACACTTCTCTGTTGTGTTTCCTTTACAGTTTTGTCAGAAATGTGTGTTTTACTTACTGCAGCTTGCTGTTGTTTCAGTTTGTCTCTGTACTCCTCTAATTCTTGCAAATTGAGAACAGGAGGGAGCTTCTAAAAGGAAAAATCCATAAACAAAGAGTGAAAAAAAATCAACTGTTTAGTTTCACTTCCCTGCACACCTAAGTGAGGAATTACAATCTGCACATACAAAACAGTGTCACAACCCACTCCTCCCAGCCTCCTAACCTCTGCACTAGACCCCAGACACCAGCCTGTGTCTGTGGTACTAACCCTTTGGGGTTCAAGCTCCACCCTCCCTCTGCTATCTCCACTGCCGCCATCTCCAATCTCCTGGAAATCCCACTCCTGTGGGGATTCCTGGCCCCCAAGCTGGGAAACTCTGCTTCCAATGCCTGTAACAGGAGAATGTGAGAAGTTTCCTAACCCTAATTCCCCACTCTACCAGCCACTAGTATCTCCTTATTCATCCACGAGAGAACTCAAAACCTACTTTCCCTCTGAAAACTATGAATGGAAAGTAACGCCTACATGTGTAGTGTAATACTGATGGTTATTTGAAGACACAGATTTTACATACTCTGGAGGATAGTATGAAAATGAAAGTGTAGTCACTCAGCTGTGTCTGACTCTTGGCAACTTCACAGACTGCAGCCCGCCAGGCTCCTCTGTCCATGGGAATTCTCCCGGCCAGAATACTGGAGTGGGTTGCCATTCCCTTCCCCAGGGGATCTTTCTGACCCAGTGATCGAACCCAGGTCTCCCGCATTCCAGGCAGATTCTTTACCATCTGAGCCACCAGGGAAATCCAGAGGACAGTGCGGGAACTAACAAAAATGCATGCCATGGTGAAGGTGGGAAAATACCAAGTTAGACCTCCAGTCTCAGTCAACTGGTGAGGGAACTTCCGAATAAGCTGGGTACTAACTCCAGGTACTACACATGAAGCATGCGTGCACAGAGCATTTGGTTTCATCTAAAACTCAAATTTTACTATTCTGACTTTTTTTTTTGAAATTCTTATAAATTTAAAATGCCAAATTTATAAATATTATGGCACAGGGGTATTTATCACAACTAAATAATGATGTAAATATACTTTCATGATTAAAAGTCTCAGAGCTTTCCTAAACATATTTAGCCAGCATAAAATAAGATAGAGGCAGTACACGAACATAATTGTGTGCTGAGAGTTAAAAATGAAAAACACAAAAATGTTTCTTGGACCAATATCCTATAGCTGCAGTTAACCTTACATTTTAAAAAATAATCTCAACTTTAAACAATGCTGAAAGTTCATTTAATCACAATGTGGTTATCACAGATCGGTCCTAATATCAAAAATAAATACAATGATCCTAAAAACCATTCATATTTCACTCGCAAATTTAAATCACTGAACAAAATTGGTTTTAGATAGGTTTTAATGAATTTTTTTTACCTCCAGTTCATATTTAACAATATCAAATGAATCTGTAGAAAAATACACTTGTTCAATGCTATTAATTAGTTCTTGTTCAGCTTGAGGGTCACTAGGTTGTTCTCGAAGTTCTCGGAATTCCTCCTTTAAGGGAAAACAAAACAAAAAACTTATAGCACTTGTAGCTGCTATACTCCTATCTGCACAGAAATAAATAATCATCTGTCTTAAGCCTGACAAATCTCCTGGGAAACACTGACCAAGGAGACAAACTGACAGAAAACAAGAAGAAAGTTTGTGGAAAGTTAGGAAAAAGTCAAACACTAAGAACCACCCATCTATTGGACGAAAATACTAGCCAGTTTGAAGATTCGGATTTTATTTTCAATTCCTGGTGTATCAACTAGTAGTTGAGAAAATTCAGATGTTAAACAAAAAGAAAAAAAAGTGACAACCTAATATCTATCATATATATACACAGTTTCTTCATCTCAAGTGTGTTAGTTGCTCAGTCGTGTCCAACTCTTTGCGACCTCATGGACTGCAGGGGTCCACGGGGCTCCCCTGGAGCCTCAGCTGGCTCCTCTGTCCATGGGATTCTCCAGGCAAGAATACTGGAGTGGGTAGCCATTTCCCTCTCCAGGGGATCTTCCCGACTCAGGGACTGAACTCAGGTCTCTCACACTATAGGCAGATTCTTTACTATCTGAGCCTCAGGGAAGCCCTCTCTTCGTCTAACAATGCTCTAGACTCTGACCCACCACAGATAATCAGTGGACACCATTCCAATGGCTTTGGGTCACAATCAGTACTGGAACCCTGAACAGATTTTCTGCTGAAAATCTCACTGCTTGGCTAAGAAGAACTTGTTCCATAAAAGCTTCACAAGGGACTCCCCTAGTGGTCCAGAGGTTAACAATCTGCCTTTCAAGGCAGGGGACTCAGGTTCAATCCCTGGTTGGAGAACTAAGATCCCATACACCAAGGGTGGGGCAACTGAGCCCACGAGCTGTAACTAGAGAGCCTGCAGGTCGCAATGAAAGATCCTGAGTGTCACAACTAAGACCCAATACAGTCAAAAACAAACAAATACTAAAAAAAGAAAAGGTTCACAAGGTTACTTCTGTACTCCCATGAGGCTTCCTTCAAAGTGTACTGATACTATAATTAATGAACCGATTATGAACCTAAAGCTCTGACAAACTGCTTGCTTGCTAAAGGTGCATTACGGGACTTCTATGGATATGCAACCATAAAGAGCTTAACAGACAAGTCCTTATCCTTGCAATCTTATCCTATGCAAGTTCACTGCATAACTGGATAAAACGTCAGTTAACTGGGAAATCTCAATAATATAGATACTCACTCTCTACCACACTAATTAATCAAAACATTATTATAGACATATAATTTAATTATCTGGCTTTATTCAAATTAATCTCAAACATTTAAGTACACAAAAAGAAATCAGTATTTAAAATCATTTTACAGTCAAAATAATATTTAACAAGAATTCTTAATGAATCACCACAAATTAAATATACAAAAATTATACGGTTAATTTGAGGACCAAACTTTCCAAGTGGAGACACTCTAGATTATTTTACTGCAGGGTAGGGCATGGTTTTCAATTGTAGAAAAGAAAAAAAAGAAGAGCCTAGCTTATATATCTTTAGGATTTTAATTTATATCTTAAATTTATACAATTGCTATAAAATTATTTCCTCTCAGTTGATCCAAGCTAAAAGACAATATTAGAGCCATAAACCTGAAACTTAAGATAACAGTTAACTGTTTACACTTAAAATTCTGATAAATTGAAAAGAGAAGGTAAAATCATAAAAACTAAACCTGCAGAATTAAAAGTGCATGAAAAAGAAAATGCTTCTTCAGTACCAAAACTCAACTTATAAAAATACACTAATCAAAAACTAAAAAGGTTAAAGACACCACCATCACTGATTTTGCTGCGATTAGATACAGTGAGTGCAGTAAGAAATCCAGCACGGCCACGGTGGGAGCCGTATTCCGGTAGGGGGTTGCCTACAGCACACGCCGCTGTGCAGCACCTTGGACAATGGCACAGAAGTGCTTCAGCAGACTTGTGTTAAACCCACACCGTTTGTGGAAGGGTTCCAACTAGTTAGCGTATCCACAGGCCACCTCCCTGAATACAGTGGAAATCTGAACTGACTGTGAGACATGAAATAGAAAAAGAGATCAGAAATCCCTGGCACTCTCCCTCCCTAAAGGTGAAATAACCAGCTTCAGATACTGCGAGCTGAGGGAAGCAACAAAGCCCGAGCGAGGGTATGCCTCCCTGGTAATTCCACAGCACCACAGGCAAATAAATGTACTTGGGATGATTCACACACCAGAAAACTGAGGATTACAAAAGTTTCTAAGAATGAAAACGATTAGATGTGAAACAAGTTGGAAATTCAAACAGACTGCAGTGAATGAGCACTGTCATCTCAAATGTGTATGTGGCATTAACTCCATGCTGAGGTTCTCCCTATATATACCACCTATTGACTAATCTAAAGGGAAAGACACAGGTTTTAGCTGCAACTCGGCTATTAACCTTAGTTAATATCAACCTAGTCTCCTTATGCCTAATTTTTCCACCTGTAAAGGACATACATACACACTCCAAATGACAGTGAAACAAATATCCAAAGTTATTAAGAATGTCAGAGGGAAAACATGATTTATAAATATCTCACAAATGCTCATTTCACAAAGGTGATGTATATGTAAAAAAAAAAAAAAAGCACAGTCTATATATGTATATAAAAGGTCAAATGCCATTCCTTCGTAGAACACTAAGCAATTACATCACTGAGAGCAGACAGACTCAAAATAATTTCAAAGAAGTGACATGTAACACTTAAACACTGGACTAAGTAACCTGGAAGGGAGGGAGAGAGAAAACTCAAGAAAGGTAGAAAATGAAACAGCACACAAAGCAGAATTCAACGAAAACAAATGCCTGATGCCAAGTCCCTCTAAAACACCCTCTCCTTTCAGGGGCTCCTGTTTGAACACGCATGTCTGAACTCAGTCAGAACACGCTCCGTGCTGCCTGGTATCACGATCACTGTGTTCCCTTTAATCCCGCTACACTGCTGTCTGTAAGACTCAGCCACTACCCAATCACTCTCTAAACGTCTCATTGCTATCAGTGCCAGCGGCCCCATCAGATTACACACTTCTTGAGGATGGAGGCTCTTCTTTATTCTCCATCATTTGCTCCCAAGTGCCAAGGAACACTGTAGATAAAAATCATGAATCAAACTAAAACTAATTTACACAGTGAATTGTATATATAGATATAAAGGAAAAGAAGTACAAAGGGAAAGGAAGAGACTGTATCTTCTTGTTTTGATAGTCAAAATTATCCACAAACTCCAAAGGAAAGGCTTCTTTCTTCTAAATAGAAGTAACAATAAATGTAAAATGATTGTAGGAATATTTTATGCATATAAAGTAGAAAAATAAAAGAAACAGCTAGATGGTATATTCTTAAAACAATCACTCCATAATTTTACCATTATGTAAACTGGTTTTCTAGGATTGGAAAGTACAAAAGTATTAATTCTTCACCTAAAACAGAACCAGTTTTGCAAGCCAATATATATGTATGCGGCAAAACTTTACACAAAAAGGATTCCGTATAAAACAAGTTTAAAGGTATAATCAGGGGAGTAGAATAACAAATAAAACTCCTCAAGCCAAAATTAAAATATATAACGTTCTTAAAAGTTACAAGAAGATTAGAGCTTTAACTATGGTTGGTAATAAAATATTTTAGTCTTGTGGACTGCTATTAAGAGTACAGTTTTTTAAAGAATTTTTATAGTAAAGTTTATGACACACAGTAACTAATAAACATGTATTATTATTAATAATAGTGGTAGGAATGCTCTGCAAACTATGAAAATCCAAAAATCAGCAACTACAAACCATCCATCAAACATGTCACAACTTGCCTACTAAGGGTGGGTAATCATCTAGACCTCAAATAAGTATACGAATGTCACTCCAGAATTAAAGCCGGAGAAAAGCTACAATTAATGAGCTTAATTGTAAAGGACATAGAAACAAAAACACAAATGTCAAAAAAGAACAAATCAAACCTCTCTCCCACATTATCATTAGGAAATAACCTGCCTGCTGGCAAAGCTCCGTTATCTCTTATTTCCCAGTCAAGTCACATATTCCAATTTTAGAACTTTTAAAATTAAAGTCCCACTACGTAAAAATCCTCTGCGCTAGGTCATAAAGAAACAAAGATGAGTAAAACACGGCTCTTTGCTCAAATAGCTGCTGAAGTAATAGATGAATAAATGATGATGCAAGGCAGAACAAAAAGGAAATACAAACAAAATGAAGGGCATTAAAGGACTGTGAGCCACCATCTCAAGGAAGTGGTGGCATTTACCGAATATGAGAAAAGGTAAAATTTCAAATATTAGAGATTGGGGGAACGAGGGTAAAAAAATAAAGCGAGGCAGAAGTAAAAGCAGTGGAGTGGAAAAGCATACAACAGGTTAAGCAACAGCAGATGACTTCCCGAAGGGCGGAAAAATGTCAGGGGGGAGGACGACGTGGACACCAAAAGCCAAGAAAATGGAACAGCTGTGACGCTGTTAAAACTCAACACGCTTTTATATGAACTAGGACCATATTCTTCCTTTACTAAGAATATCTTAACACATTACCACGGTGCCAGATGCTATATCCAAAAACAAGCATAAACATTCAACATTTTCTTAACATAATACACCAAGCAGGAATATTCTGGGAAAGTGGTAGATAACGAAGCAGTCATTCAGTGTTTCAGAGGCCGGCTTTTCCAGCAGTCATAGTACACCATAAGGTTGTATATAATATATACTGCCTAGCCTATTCTTCTATTCTGATCATCTCTGGGATAAAGCTACATGAACATATTAATACATATAAAAATGCATATTGCAAATGTAACTTTTCGAAAAAGAAAGAAAATCAGAATAGAAATTTAAGTCAACATCTTTGATTTTAGCCAAGCCATGTTTCCTCTCAACATTACAACAAAAGGTTATTTGAGAACTGGGGATTCAAGTCTATAAAACAATTGGAGCCCTCAAGTGTAAAGGTGTTATAAAACATTTCCAATATATCTATGGTTTCCAAAGAAATCAGGCTATTACTTTACAAAACGATTTCCCACTTAAGAGTTCACCTCCTAAGGGGATGTATTCAACTCCAGGAGGGAAAAAAAAGACTACAAATTTTATATTGAATCACTACTTTCAAATTATCCAAAATACCACACTAATTAAAAATATCAACCCTGGCTCAAGCTTTCAA
>SJYC01057437.1:0-68619 GCA_006408675.1 Madoqua kirkii
AGTCCATCCTAAAGGAAGTCAACCCTGAATGTCCATTGGAAGGACTGACGCTGAAGGTGAAGCTACAATACTCTGGCCACGTGATGCGGACATCTGACTCACTGGAAAAAACCCTGATGCAAAAGGACAAGGGGGTGACGGAGGAAGAGATGGTTAGAGAGCATCACTGACTCAATGGATATGAATTTGAGCAAACTCAGGGAGAGAGTGGCGGGAAGAGGAGCCTCGCATGCTATAGTGGGTGGGATTTCTACGTCAGACCCGACTTAGCAACTGAACAACAACAAAATACATTTTATATACACACACTTCTATGCATTCATATACACATACATAAGAGTAAAACTTCATAATTTGATTCAAAACCACAACCAACCCTAAAATATCTTTTTAAAATACAATGTTCATGCCTCTTAAACAAACCATTTGTTTAACCAACCTAACAGAAATTCTTGGAAGAATATATTAGGTGTCATTTTCTCTTTCCCCAGAGTTATGAGGAAAGAATCCAGTGTCTACAACAAGCAAACAAGTGGTATATGCCAGTATCTGGAAAAACACCTTGCCTCCAAGTTAGTTATCACACAATAATTTGCTACTAATATTAATACATGGCAACCTTCCACCAAACGTACAAAATAAAAGTAATAAAAACTGGAAACTCTATATCCATGTTAGGAAGCGAGGGATTCAAAGAATGGCTTCTGCCATCTTGAACAACGTGCCTATCATCACAGTCTAATGATAGTAACAGTAACTCAGAGGCTCTTATAAGGAATAAAGGAGATAACATATATGAGAGGCCCCAGTGTTTGGTACATGGTAAACCATTCTACCAGTGTTCACCATTATTCTGAACATCACAGAGAAATGCTTTTATCTCATCAAGACAGAAACCAAGAGTTAGGGAAATGCCTCAAAGCACAATATTTGACACTCATCCATATTTTAGGACTATAGATCTGATTAGCAATTTTATAAATGTCTATCAACAAATCTGAAGTCATCATTTTTATTTTATCTTCACCTCTCTAAAGCAGGAAGTCAGGGTTATAAGTAACTGCTGCTGTTGCTCAGTTGCTAAGTCACATCTGACTTTTTGTGACCCCGTGGACTGCAGCATGCCAGGCTCCTCTGTCCTCCACTATCTCCAGGAGTTTACTCAGGATCATGTCCATTGAGTTGGTGATGCTATCTAACCATCTCAACCCCTGCCACCCTCTTCTTTTTGCCTTTCTCAGCATCAGGGTCTTTTCCAATGAGTTGGCTCTTCACATCAGGTGGCCAAAGTATTGGAGCTTCAGGTTCTATAACTATAGTGCTCTGCCTTTATTAAATTGAAACGTTCACTCTAATCATTAGCCATTGTTGGATTTTCTTTCATACTCGGTTTTTGTTTTCATAATTTCCTTATACAAAATCCATCATACATAATACCTGCCTCTGCAACTTTCTTTGCCGCATGAGATTACATTTCAGATTTACTTGTTTCGTCTACGTGAATCTTCAACTCCATCAATGAGACCAGCAACATAGGTCCCAAAGATCAAAAGGAGCATGTAACGCAGTTTGTGATTCCTTCTCTCTTCAAGTCTCAAGTTTTGACAAACTTCAGAGTGTTTACACTCAGCCCTCGGTGTCTCTCAAGCCCACCCGCATCGGGCACCCCTCCTCGCCACCTTGCCGCAGCGCTGCTGTGGAGCCACCGACGACCTTACTGCTGCTCAGTGCAGAGGCGCACTCCCATTCTCGCCCTCCACGCCCGTGTGCAGCATTTAATACAGCTAGCACGCCCTCTTCTTTTCGTCTCTTTACTTGGACCTAACTGCTGGGGATGGTCTCTTTATCCGACAGATATGTGCTGAGCATCTGCTACAGGACAGGCGCTCTTTGGGATGCAGGAGAAGGCTTCCGGGGGGACGCTGCTCACCTCACTGCTCCTTCTCAACCTGCCTTCCTAAATCCCCGAGCTCAGAACACGGAGTCTTCAAAAGCTCCAACTCTGGACTCTTGTTTTATTTCTACACTTACGCCATTGGTGATCTTAGCCAGCATACACACTCTCCTTATGCTCGTGACTCCTGAATGTTTACACATACCCTGGGTTTTGCCTCAAAAATTCAAGCTCTTTCAGCCAACTGCCTGCTTTCTTCAGACAGCCAAGAGGCTTTCAAATGCACAAGTCTAAAAACTTGCTTCCTGCCTTCAGTCTGTTCCTCCTTTGGTCTTACCCAGGTCAATTCAATTCTTCCAGTTGCTGGGGCCAGACCATTTGGAGGCAACCTTGAAGTTTCTCTTTCTCTCACAGCCCAAATCCGATCTATTAAGACATTCTGTCAACTCCACATTCACAATATATCTACGATCTGACCTTTTCTCAGCACCTCCACTGCTAGCATCCTGAGGAAGGCCCACATCCTGTCTCACTTGGATTACTGTATTAGCATCCTTACTGGTCGCCCTGGCCTTACCATGAGTGGGAAGAGAAGTGGAGAAGATGGGATGGAGATGAGACTCTAGGTGATCCGGCTTCCTGCCCTTGCCCTCTGAGCTCATCTCCGACCACTTCCCTCGTCACTCACTTCACTCCTCTCACACTGGCCTCTTGCTGCCCTTCAAGATGCTCCTGCCTCAAGGCCTCTGCATCTGCTTTTCCTGCCACCCAGAAGGCTCCTTCCCAGGCATCCTCAGAGCTCACTCCCTCACCCTTTCAGCTTTCACCTCAAATGTCACTTTCTCAGAGAGGCCTTCTCTGGCCACCGTATCTAATACAGTGCTCAGCTGCTGTGTGTGCTCAGCTGCTCAGTTGTGCCCGACTCTTTGCGACCCCGTGGACTGTAGCCCACCAGGCTCCTCTGTCCATGAAATTTCCCAGGCAAGAATATTGGAGTAAGTGCCATTTCCTCCCGCAGGGGACCTTCCAGGCTCAGGGATCAAACCTACATCCCTCACCTCCTGCACTGGCAGGAGGATCCTTCAGCACTGAGCCACCTGGAAAGCCCCATCTGAAAGTTATAAATGACTCTAAATCGCCAACAACTCCCAGAACTCTCTCCTCTATTCCTCTGAAACATGTATCACCATGACCACCTTCACACATGTCTGTTCTGTTACTGCTGCATTCCCCACACTTAGAATGGTGCCTGGTACAGAGTTTAGTAAGCACTTGTTGAACAACTGAAAGAACAGAGGCCAGCATCATGGAGAAAGCAGAACAAAGGAACTCATGTAAACAGAGAGAGCTAACAAAGGCTGCTCTACGCTCTCCTCCAAACCAAGATCCTTGGAGAGCTGAAATGCCAAAAAGCGTCAGAGACCTTAATTTCCTACCTCTTCACATTAACAGCAATATATTATCAGCATATTCCTTAGCCCCTCCCAAAAGAAACATCTTTATTTGTATTTATTTATAATACTGCTATATTTAACCTAATAATAAACAGCACAAATAAAATTCCCAATGCTAGGCAGCACCCTAGTTTCATACCTCATAGATTCATTAAAAACTGTATGAATAATGATTAAATATGAGGCTTCTCTAGTGGTTCAGACAGTAAAGAATCTGCCTGCAATGCGGGAGATCCACGTTCGATCCCTGGGTCAGGAAGATCCTCTACTGAAAGGAATAGCAACCCACTCCAGTATTCTTGCCTGGAGAATCCCATGGACAAAGGAGCCTGGCAGGCCATAGTCCATGGAGTTGCAAAACGTCAGACATGACTGAGCAACTAACACATACAAATATGTGGAAGTCAAGCCATAAACAAATATAACTAGGATGACCTTAAAAATCTGTGTGAAACTAATTTTACCTCACCTTCTATACAGCACAGTTCCAACTTTCTGTATGCGTTCTTTAGCTTTTTTTTTTTTTTCTATCCCAACTAAGCACAGAGTTTACCTGCTCAATCCAATAAACAAATGACTGAGGTTGAAGAGTTACCATTTTCAGAACAATTTCACTACATTCAGGAGACATAAACTTATTATCACTGGTTATCTGGACTTCTGTATTTTTTTCTCTCTCACTCACTCTTACAAAGTAGAGTTAGAAAACAAACCAACCAAACTACAATGATGGCAATGTTGACTACGCTGAGCCACCAGCAAGCTACAGGAGACGGCACCAAACTTAGCTGCTGCACCAAAGTCCAATTCAGCATGCCAGAGGCAGCTTAGGGGTATTGGTGGTATAACGTACAAAAGTGCATATTGTTTGAAACGTCAAATGGCTACCAAAGTCAGCATAAAATCAACGATTGCTTGAATTTCTGCAACAGCCAGCTTCCAGTTTTCCCACTTTTCCACCATCAACGCAGCCACTGAGATAATCTCTGCCATTATGCACTTCTTTCTTAGCCCCAGGAACTGTTAACTCCTTGATCTCTTTACTTGTATCATATCACATAAACACTGCTAGGAAAGCCCCATGTGATACATGCTATGATTCCTGTTAGAAAGATGTGAAAACAGATGTTCAAAAAAGGTAATAATGGGGCAAGGATAACCTCTTCATTAAGTGGAGCTGGGGAAACTGGACAGCTATGTGTAAAAGAGTGAAATTAGAACACTCCCTAACACCATACACAAAGATAATTCACTCACTCTTACAAAGTAGAGTTAGAAAACAAACCAACCAAACTACAATGATGGCAATGTTGACTACGCTGAGCCACCAGCAAGCTACAGGAGACGGCACCAAACTTAGCTGCTGCACCAAAGTCCAATTCAGCATGCCAGAGGCAGCTTAGGGGTATTGGTGGTATAACGTACAAAAGTGCATATTGTTTGAAACGTCAAATGGCTACCAAAGTCAGCATAAAATCAACGATTGCTTGAATTTCTGCAACAGCCAGCTTCCAGTTTTCCCACTTTTCCACCATCAACGCAGCCACTGAGATAATCTCTGCCATTATGCACTTCTTTCTTAGCCCCAGGAACTGTTAACTCCTTGATCTCTTTACTTGTATCATATCACATAAACACTGCTAGGAAAGCCCCATGTGATACATGCTATGATTCCTGTTAGAAAGATGTGAAAACAGATGTTCAAAAAAGGTAATAATGGGGCAAGGATAACCTCTTCATTAAGTGGAGCTGGGGAAACTGGACAGCTATGTGTAAAAGAGTGAAATTAGAACACTCCCTAACACCATACACAAAGATAACACAAAATGGATTAAAGACCTAAATGCAGACCAGAAACTATAAAACTCTTGGAGGAAAACATAGGCAGAACACTCAATGACATAAATCAAAGCAAGATCCTCTATGACCCTCCTCCTGAAGTAATGAAAATAAAAATAAAAATAAACACGCTGGACCCAGTTAAATTCAAAGGCTTTTGCACAGCAAAAGAAACTGTAAACAAGGTGAAAAGGCAACCCTCAGAATGGGACAAAATAATAGCAAATGAAACAACTGATAAAGGATTAATTTCCAAAATATACAAGCAGCTCGTACAACTCAATACCAGAAAAACAAAAACCCAATCAAAAAGTGGGGAAAAGACCTAAATAGACATTTATTCAAAGGAAACATACATATGACTAACAAGCACATGAAAAGATGGTCAACATCGCTCATTATTAGAGAAATGCAAATCAGAACTACAATGAGGTATCACCTCACACCAGTCAGAATGGCCATCATCAAAAAGTCTATAACTAATAAATGCTGGAGAGGGTGTGAAGAAAAGAGAACCCTCTCAGACTGCTGGTGGGGATGTAAATTGATACAGCCACTACAGAAGAGAGTATGGAGATTCCTTAAAAAACTAGGAATAAAACCACCATATGACCCAGCAATTCCACTACTAAGCATTTATGCTGAGAAAACCAAAATTGAAAAAGACACATGTATCCCAATGTTCACTGCAGCACAGTTTACAATAGCTAGAACATGGAAGCAACCTAGATGTCCACTGAAAGATGAATGGATAAAGAAGCTGTGGTACACATATACAATGGAATATGACTCAGCCATAAAAAGGAACGCATTTGAGTCAGTTGTAATGAGGTTGGTGAACGTAGAGCCTATTATACAGGGAAGTCAGAAAGAGAAAGATAAATATCGTATACTAACACATATTTGTGGAATCTAGAAAGATGGTACTGATGAAATTATCCGCAGGGCAGCAATGGAGATGCAGACAGAGAGCAGGCCTGCGGACACGGCGGGGGCGGGGTGAGATGTGTGCAGAGAGTAACAAGGACACTTACATCAGCATATGTAAAATAGACAGCCAATGGGAATTTGCTGTGTGACTCAGGGAACTCAAACAGGGGCTCTGTATCAACGTAAGGGGTGGGATGGGGTGGGTGATGGGAGAGAGGTTTAAGGGGGAGGAGACATAGGTATATTATGGCTGACTCATGTTGATGTTTGGCAGAAACCAACAAAATTCTGTAATTCAATTATCCTTCAATTAAAAACAAAAATTTTTTTTTAAGTAAAGTTGCTCAAGGTCACACAGCTACAGGATGGACCAGGATTCAAACCCACCCTCAAGAAAGAAGTGTTATGAAGCATAAGACCAGGACTCAACAAATGTAAGGAACTGCCAAATTTTACTATCCACTTAATTAAATATTTTGTAAGTCACAGAACTTTAAAACTTTATCTTCATGACAATAACAACATAATTGGACAGAGGAAAATAATCACATAGAATTTGTTTATTCTTCACCAGAGATCAACAATGTGTAATCTACTCAGATGTCTCTCAAATTCTAAACTATCAAATAAGAATTTAATTTGGAATTTAGTCTTTTTTCCATGAACAACAAAAACATTCACAAACGAATCTTTCACTAAATGCTTTGCCTCAACATTCTCCAAAGTTCTCAAGATGACACTGATTTAAAATTCTAAATTACCCTAATATAAAAAATAAAGAATGATCAATTCTAGTAAAATATTAGAGCTGAAACAAATAAAGGTATCTAAAACCAAACCATAATCAATAAGTACATGAAAGTAGATTTCTGCCATTTCTGATTTGAAAGAAGCTGACACGTTATTAGGATATCCCTCTAATTTATGACGGAAAACAGCCAAAGTTTTTATTCAAGATTTAACATTCTCGCAAAAAATAAAAGATCATTATTTTGCCATGACAATGACTTTTTTAAAGCTCATTTCACAGACACTAACTTACTGATGACTTTCAGAACAGAACTGTGAAACAGGATGAACAAAAATAATTATTCTCACTCTCACATAAGGAAACTTATGCTACTAGATTTAAAGTCATAAAGCTATCAATATCAATTCTGCCTTCAAATTACTGCTTTCCCCACCCCCACCCCACCCCATTCTTTCTAGTCATCTCTATTGCACAGACCTCACTTTCACCCAGGCCACCCTCAGACAGTCAGGCAGCTTGGGGATAAAGGGAACCCGGCAGTATGCTAGGGCGATCACTGGAAAACTGGCAAAAGGGGGGAGGGGAGACAAAGATAGCCTCCGGCTCCCTCATTGGCCTTATCTAAAGGAATGTTCTTGGGTCGCCAGGTCCCACCTGAGCAAGGCTCCGAAGCCCGCGGGTCAGGTGAGTTTTCCAGGGTGTGCCCGGAATTTATAGTGCCCCTGCCACCTGCCACCACCTATAACTTGGGTATCTGCTTGCCTGCGGCCCAGGGACAGAATATCTCGGCTCCTCTCCCAGCAGAGATGAAGGAGACCTTTGCTTCAGCCACTGCAACTTACCTGCCGGGTCATAAGAGATTTGATTTTTTGCATGTCTTATTCGTGAGGCGGTATCCTGCAGCAGAGAACTAACAAATCACTCACAACCACCAAACTGCTGGCCCCGACACAAGGAAGCCATAGTGAGTGGTCACATGGAGCTGCCGACCTGGGTTTCCCTTCCTTTCCCCTGGCATGCTGGGAATTGTAGTCCTCCGGCTGCCGTCGCCCCTGCAATGGAGGCGAGAGAAAGGTCCAGGTACTACATTTCCCGGCAAGCAAAACAGCTGACGATTCGGATAAGTGCACAAAACTTGTTGCCCTGAGAGACCGCGGCAGTCACCGGTCTTTAAAGAGGTACTAGGTATTGGTAGCTCTGCTTAGGGGAGGCGGCAAAAACTTCATTCTTAGGTGACCAGGAGCAAATACTGAGGAGGCAGTATATAAACCTGACTGACATGAGGCCCCCTAGGGATGCAGTGGAGGAAACCCCACCTGGTATCCGGGGCGAAGTGAAAGGACGACAGACTGACGCGAAGGGGCTGGACGCGCCAAGAGAACTTGGCATTCCTCAGGTGGCGCTGGGCTTGGCCTGAGGAAAAGTGTGGTCCAGGTTGTCCAGTCCTGGCTGTCCGGTTAGGGCGCTTCTCCCTCAGTCTTGGTATTCACAGCAGAAGACTAAAACCAAAGGATTTAACTCCCCACGTATCGTTTTATCACCTGTTTGCTGCTGCTGCTGCTGCTGCTAACTCGCTTCAGTCGTGTCCGACTCTGTGCGACCCCATAGATGGCCTCCTATCAGGCTCCTCCGTCCCTGGGATTCTCCAGGCAAGAATACTGGAGTGGGTTGCCATTTCCTTCTCCAATGCATGAGAGTGAAAAGTGAAAGTGAATTCGCTCAGTCGTGCCTGACTTTTCGAGACCCCATGGACTGCAGCCTACCAGGCTCCTCCGTCCATGGGATTTTCGAGGCAAGAATACTGGAGTGGGGCACGTTTCCTTCTCCACCTGTTTAAGCCAAATCACAACAGAAAATGTTAATATAGCAACGCAAGGAGATCCAACCAGTCCATTCTGAAGGAGATCAGCCCTAGGATTTCTTTGGAGGCAATGATGCTAAAGCTGAAACTCCAGTACTTTGGCCACCTCGTGCGAAGAGTTGATGCTGGGAGGGATTGGAGGCAGGAGGAGAAGGGGACCACCGAGGATAAGATGGCTGGATGGCATCACTGACTCGATGGACGTGAGTCTGAGTGAACTCCGGGAGTTGGTGATGGACAGGGAGGCCTGGCGTGCTGCGATTCACGGGGTTGCAGAGAGTCGGACACGACTGAGCGACTGAACTGAACAAGTAATAAGAAGGCATGTCACTTTAATGTCCTCTTTTCAACTTCCAGCAGTTACCTTGAGAAAAGCAATAGGGGAGCCTTTGGGGGCTCAATTTAAGAAAGAACTTTCCAATTATAAGAATAACAGAAAAAGTGACCCAGAGCTAACAATAATAGCACACATGTATCGAGAGCTTGTTGCCTGTCAGAAACTTACTATCAGAAACCTTGCTAATAGCTTTACACATGGTGTCTCACTTACCCACAAAAGTAAGTGAGTGCAATTTGTAAATTGTAAGGCACTTCATAATTATGAAGTATTATAGTCATAATTCTACGCAGTTCTCTGCTCCAACAGAACCACCCTGTGGATAGTTTTATCACTGTGCCTGACAGTTCCTTTTGAAATATATGCTTACCTGTATGCTTTTTTGACTCTTTTACGTCTAACCCCGTGAAGAAATTCCAGTGCCTTTTGGGCAACCTTACTGAGCGACTTCACTTTCACTCTTCACTTTCATGCGTTGGAGAAGGAAATGGCAACCCACTCCAGTGTTCTTGCCTGGAGAATCCCAGGGTGGGAGAGCCTGGTGGGCTGCTGTCTATGGGGTCGCACAGAGTCGGACACGACTGAAGCGACTTAGCAGCAGCAGCAGCAGTAGTGTGGTTCATTACAGCGGATTACCTGTTATAATCTTAATTGCCAGACATTTCTTATTGATTGGAAGTCTCTGAAAGAGAAACTGCTGGCCATATTAGCATCCGAAATAAGACCCAATTCACTAAACATTTGTTGATTTCTGGGCACTAGTCAACCCTATTCTGAGCACTTCAGATTGATAAAATACAATCAGGATCCTTAAGGAGTTTACAATTTATTTAAACTGTATGTATTAGAGAGGATCTAAGTCCAGTAGTTCTCAAACTTGATTGTTCAGATTCACCTGAGGAGGGTACAGTTGTTACCATTTTTGTGGGAGTTCTTTAAGACCTTGAGTGATTTTTATAGGCAGCCAGCTGTAGCATTTAAAATACACTGTTTAGAATGAACCCAGATCCAGACCCAGAATTTTTTCCCTCATACACAAGGTTGAGGTGACAAAAAAAGAGAAGCTTTTTTTTTTTTCATTCATTTGGTTGTTTCCTATCAGCCACATTGAGGAAAAGAGTGATTTCTGTCTCTGCTTGACCTGAAAAGGCAAGAAAGCATTAACACTCTATTTAACTCTTAATCCTCTACATTTTAGTATGTTTCTTTTTAACTAAAAGGAAATGGACAACCCAGGCCTCTAAAAGTTCAAAGGCTGTAGCTATAATAGGAGAAGCATGGAAAGTAAATCAGTGCTATTGTCTCAATAAAATATATGCCCTATTTCAGCATACTCTAACACTGTAGAAAATAGTTGAACTAAACATGATAGGTTTTTTGACTCCCTCAGCTAAAAAAACAAAAACAAAAACCTAAAGCACACTTTTTAAAAAAGGTGAAGCATATTATTTCATTTCCATTTCTCAAAACTACATATATAAAACTTACTAGAGGACTTCCCTGGTGGTCCGGTGGCTAAGACTCCACACTCCCAATGTAGGGGACCCAGATTCAATCCCTGGTCAGGGTACAAGATCCCACAGGCTGCAGCTAAGAATTAGCATGCCGCAACTAAAGATCCAAAGATAAATAAATGCATTAGACTTATTTAGTACTCACACAGTTGTCTGAGGGTCATTAGTGGTAGGCCAGAACACACTAGTGGAAAGTGTGGAGGGATTCCCAGCAAATCTTGACAAAAGTTTTTTGAATCATAGTCCCTCTGTGAAAGAATGCCAGCCCTGTTTTTGTAGATTGGACTATCCAGGCTAAGAAGTAAGTTGATCTGATTCAGGGCAGTCGCATTAGCTGTAAGGTAGGATAAGGGCTTCCCTGGTGGCTCAGACAGTAAAGAATCTGCCTGCAGTGCAGGAGACCTGGGATCCCTGGGTTGGGAAGATCCCCTAGAGAAGGGAATGGCAGCCAACTCCAGTATTCTTGCCTGGAGAATCTCCATGGACAGAGAGTCGGGCATGACTGAGTCACACACACACACACACACACACACACACACACACACACACACTTGGGTTGGGAAGATCCCCTAGAGAAGGGAATGGCAGCCAACTCCAGTATTCTTGCCTGGAGAATCTCCATGGACAGAGAGTCGGGCATGACTGAGTCACACACACACACACACACACACACACACACACACACACACACACACCCCATAAGGGCATATTTCTGATGGCCCAAATAGAAGGAGCCTCTGAAGCTTAAAAGCGGAGATCCTGGTTTGGATGAATTTCTAGTCACCCTATAAATATCAAAGCAGCAAAAAGATGTGGCCTCCCCAGCAAAATGTAAAGACATTTCCTGAGCAAGCAGTAGTAGAAAAACAGGACACTTGCTGAAGGTAAAGCAGTGGCCTGGAGAGGGGCCCTGGGAGGAAGACGTTGCTGATAATCATTTAGTGGCCTTATGAATTGATCAGGGTTTCTGGGAGGCAGTACTATAGACCTGACTCTGTAGGAGTTAGCACAGGCATGGGTGACTGTGACGGCCTTCTCTAGTAGCCACCTCTTCCCTGTAAACTCCGATCTTTCCTGAGATCTGTTGAATTAGAACAGAAGACAGGGCTTTCTTTCTTCAGTTCTTCTTGAGTGCGTACATGCTCAGTCATGTCCCACTCTTACAATCCCATGGACTGTAGCCCGCCAAGCTCCTCTGCCCATGAGAGTCTCCAGGCTAGAATACTAGAGTGGGATGCAAATACCTTCTCCAGGTGATTTTCCCCGACCCCAGGATCAAACCTCTGTCTCTTGCTTCTTTTGCATTGGCAGGCAGATTCTTTACCATTGAGCCATCTGGTAAGCCACTGTTCTCTGCTGGCCTTGGCATTGGCATGTCACCACCTCTCCTTCCCAATTCTTCCTACCATTCCAAAGCACTCCTATGCTACTAGTAAATAATGAGTGTGAATGTTTGAAATCCATAGGCTGAACAGAGCTCCTCTGTGGGTTACAGGTGAGATGTGAGATGTAGATGATGGGAAGTTTCTTATAATGATAAAACACTTTAAACCATCTATAATAGCACTTAAAAACTGAAAACAATTGAAGCTATATTTTAATGTTATCTTATGTGGCTCTCTGTGTAAACATCCTGAGTTCTGAAGTTACTCTAGCAGGTTAAGATTTTAATTCTACTACCTGCCACTAGAGGGCGCATTGTCATGATTTTTGTCTCAGCACTTTCCCGAGATGAGCCTGTCACTGTCATTTTAAAGTATGTGCTTGCATGCTAAGTCATTTCAGTCGTGTCCAACTCTGTGTGACCCCATAGACGGCAACCCACCAGGTTCCTCTGTCCTTGGGATTCTTCAGGCAAGAGTACTGGAGTGGGTTGCCATGCCCTCCTCCTTGGGGCCTTCCCAGCCCAGGGACAGAACCCATGTCTCTTTAAGTCTCCTGCATTGGCAGGCAGGTTCTTTACCGCTTTTGCCACCTGGGAAGCCCTTTAATATGTGTCTTGACATGAAAAGATCATCTAATTCATTTTGACATTTTATTTATTTATGTAACATCTCATCACTGTATCATAAAATAAAGGATAGTTTAATATAACAAAAGAAACCAAAAAATTGCAGAGTGAAAATCAGTCCTTTAAATTGAGTAAATTTAACATTAGGAAGAACTCACTGCATCATCTTTATTTCTCTCACTTTGCTTAGGACCCAAAAAAGTTCATCGTGAACCAGCACTGGGTTTGAAAAACACTAGAAAGAGCTTATTTAATAAAACACAATTCGAGATGCATATTGATTTAAAAGATGTGAGAGGGAGTCTATCTGCTATCTGTAGAAATTCAATATTACTTTCCAAATTGTGTTTTGTAAAATCCAATATTAATATTTGTAGGCATTTCTCAAGCATCAAGTGGGAATCAGAAGACACAGACTAAGGAACTTTGGGGTTTATTTCTGGGGGAACAACTTAAGAAAAATACTGGTTAATCACTATGCTAGATCCATAAATGAATAAGACCATTCTTTGTGTTCTAGGACCCAGAGGGAAAATAAACAAGCAACAAAATCAGTTGAGGTTAGTGAGATAAGTGCTGCAATCTCTAGATGGCACAAACAAGATTTAGAAATAGCGCAGAGAAAGTTGTGGTGTAACAACTACCTGGAGGGGAGTTCTTACCCTTTTTTTCTTTCTGAAGCTTGAGAGATCACTAAGTGACCTCTGAAGAGGCCTCAGGTTTTCCAACTGTCACTTTGCTAGTAAGAGCAGGTCCGAACTGGGTCCTGGTGGCTCAGACTGTGAAAAATCTGACTGCAATGCAGGGAGACTCTAGAGTTTGATATCCTGGGTCAAGAAGATCCCCTGTAAGAGAAAACAGCAACCCACTCCAGTATTCTGGCCTGGAGAATCCCATGGACAGAGGAGCCTGGCAGGCTACAGAGCATGGTGTTGCAGAGTTAGACACAACTGCACCACTAAGCATGAACACACACCCAGGTGTGTTAGCCTTAATCCAAAATATGTTTCCAAAGTTAAATTCCAAAATAACTATCACTTGGTTTTTTTTACCTTTAATTACAATTGAAGAATATTCTTTCTTCGCCTATTTTATCATCAAACTTCTTCAGTGGACCTTTACTTTTCAAAAATGATTTATGCAAGGAATTTTGCATGATTTAATGCAGATTTTTGTTTTATATAGTAGAGGCTGGGACTGGAAACTTCTTTCAGTAAATGACTGGAAATGAAATAGGGGTTAACTTATAGCTAGGTAATTAAGCGGAAGTGCACTGCCTGGCAGTGAAAGGCCAGGCAGAAAATCCGTAGCCCAGACACCACTATAGAGGCAAGATGGTCTCTGAGCCGTTGGTTCACTTACTCTGCTTCCGCTGTGAAAATGTGGCCTCAGATATTATCTGTTATAATTATGTGCAGTCCATGATTCAGTGTTTCTTGGAAACACACCTGTGGTTTGCTTTTAAAAATAACATGAATCCATAGACTCAGTAAACCCATGGTGGACATTTCTAAAAGGAAATACACAGAAAAATACATATTTAAAGATATATATCACTTTTACGTGTTACTTCACGGTGATTTATAACTGTTTTAGCAGATATATGAAATACTGTGATTTTCATAGAAAAAATTTAATTTCAAAATAATGGCATCATTTTTCCATGACAGGATCCTAGCTTCTGTTTTTTCAGAAAATTTCACAATATGCTCTTGATTATTAAAGCATATTGTTTTTTATTAGAGTCACCCAAAAGGATGTTTTCCTTCATATGATAATTAACGACTAAGAATAATTCATGAAACATGCTGAGGATTACTGATAACTGCTAAGAAGTGGCTCTGAAAGTCACAAGCCTGTCTTCTTGCAGAACCTATAACAGGTGTTCCCAGGACCTGTGTCCTTTGTATACACATTCATTCTGTATTCAAATCGCAGGAGCAAGAGGCAGGCGGGGGTCTGTTACCTCACTGCTAATTTCCCTGGCAAATAAACCAGCAGCTGCTGGTCCATGAACTGAGTTGCCACCGGGAACAGGGCACTGTGTGCATGGAACAGGATGCATTCATGGAACCCTTCAGCAGCAGGGTTGGGGTCCTTCGGTGCAAAATATACCTCCTTCTCTTAGGTAAGGCACTGCATACAGTGCATTTTAACTCTTTTCTTTTAAAAATTGTGAGCATAAGGTAAATATTTGCTCTTGGCTGTAGATTCACTCAGTGGCAGGCGGGGGTCTGTTACCTCACTGCTAATTTCCCTGGCAAATAAACCAGCAGCTGCTGGTCCATGAACTGAGTTGCCACCGGGAACAGGGCACTGTGTGCATGGAACAGGATGCATTCATGGAACCCTTCAGCAGCAGGGTTGGGGTCCTTCGGTGCAAAATATACCTCCTTCTCTTAGGTAAGGCACTGCATACAGTGCATTTTAACTCTTTTCTTTTAAAAATTGTGAGCATAAGGTAAATATTTGCTCTTGGCTGTAGATTCACTCAGATAATTGAAGGACAGCACAGAACCTTTTAACAATAACACAGTTTGTTCCAGCAAAGAAACAGGATCATTTAGGAGAAAGGAAGTTCAGTCAATCAATGGTTATTGTTTTCTGAAGACAACAATTATTGTCAATAGCACTCATTAAGAAAATTAAAACATTCTAAAAACTTAATGTGTTTCTTCTTTTTATAGAGTTCATATATAGGTCCAACACTCTTTACTGCATTCTACTTTGGCAAATATTCTTATAGGTCATGAATTTGTTACCTCTTACTGTGAAACTTAGAACAATTTATGAACATAGTTTGTGGCTGTTTTATTTAAAGATATTGTGGGAAACTGTTAGCTCTACCTGTTTTTTACCTGATTTGTGAAACGTGGGAAAAAAGATTCCAAACTGATAAAAAATATATACTCAATAGGGAGAAATGTGTTTAAAAGTATTATTTCTCCAAAATAGCTTTAGTCTTTCTCTTTGCGCAATAGTTAATTCAATTAATTTTTTCTCCTCTACTTTGTTTCTCCCTCATTCTCCTCTTTATCCTTAGAATTTAGAGGAGTCCACTGTTTCTATGTCATAATTTCCCCAGACATTCTTTTTCCATTCTTCCTATATCAGCTTTAAAAGTCAAGTTAAAAGAACAAGTCAGTTTCTTATTTTGTTTATATCCAACAGATAGGAATTCAAAAAACCTTTTATTCCGTAAAATTTAAGAACAAATTAGTTTAAAAACTTAAGTTTTTAACCTTCTTTGGTATTTAGAGCTTGCACTTACTGGTATTTTATGGCTTAGTTTTCATAGTATATGTGATTATTTACATTTATACCTGATGTTGTTCATATTTCACATATTTGTATGTGAAATGTACAGTTTGTTAATTTTTTAAACGTTTGAGTTTCCCATAATTGTGATTGTTTTTCCATTATGTTGTCAAATTCAAGCCTATAGAGATGTTTAGAAATTTTTAGGAAAATTAAGCAATTACCATAACTGACTTTTTATCTTTGTGCATTTTTCTGGGTTTCAAAATTATCCTTTGTGGCAGTGCCATGCTTAATTTTTTACAACAAGACTGCTGTCATTTCCTAAGTAATTTTTGCAACTGGCTTTAGGAAGCACTGAGAGCCAATTCATTTGAAGGATTCTACCAAACTAAAATTAAACATAATTTTGAGAAATAGATAGCATGTCTATAAGTAGCTAAAGCAGTTATTATCCCTTAAGACTTTCACAAATGGACTTTTCTCCATTGGTAATGAGTTGTAAAGACCTTGGGTAATTTGGAAATTTTTTTGTATTTTGAAATACTGAGTATCAGTTTTTTCTTTTTTAAAAATCGTAGCTATTTGAACCCTCAAATGTAGTTTGTAAAGTCTATTCAAAGTACATCATCGTAATTCCTATTTTCTCTAAAGATACAAGAGTTTATTTACAGTCAACAATAGCTGTGTTGTGCTTGCTAATATCAGACTTGGCAATGGGGAAGTAAATGCCAACTATTTTGAGCTACAGTAGAGGTCACTTTGTGGAGTCTGATGTTTATATTCAATACAGTGAAACTGGTCTAGGGAGTCTTGTTGCTGGACTATAGATAATTTCACAATATGAGGTCGTGTTCTTTAACACTGGACGTTCCTTTATCATACCTTTGTTTTATAGTTTAAGGGAATCTCTGAAGGGGAGAGTTTTGCTATAATTTTGTATGTCAGATTATTAATGATATTATCAATGTTCTTCAAAGCAGTATAGTGCCTCAAATATAAAAAATCAAGAGTTTTCTTTTCTTGTACTCAGAAGTATTAACCTAATAATAAAATTGAACATTCACTTAAGTACAAATATTTGGAATATCAAATTAAAATTTCATCAATTTTCATATCATTTATTTTCAAAACGTTTATTTGTTCTTACAGAGGTTGACTTTCTAAAATTCATAGTTCAGTCATTTACGTTTCCTTATACAATGAGAAAAGAACCCTTGAAAACTTCTGAAGATGAAGCTGATTTTTTTAAGTCAGTAAACTACTGTTTGGACAGCATAAGCTCATCACATCTATAGGGGGAAGTTCAGCAATGGCTAAAGAGTACGAGCTCCTAAACTGGAACAGAAGCATACAATTATCTGTTTATTCTGCAACGTTCATACAAGTAAGGATTACATCATATCAATAGGCTCATGTATTTCCTGCAAATTAAAAAGATTTTAGTGGATGATATGAAAAATGTATAAAGAAAATTTCATCCCTCACGATACTCATAACTTGCTGCTGCTACTAAGTCGTTTCAGTCATGTCCAACTTTGTGCAATCTCATAGCTGGCAGCCCAGCAGGCTCCCCCATCCCTGGGATTCTCCAGGCAAGAGAGTGGGTTGCCACGTCCTTCTCCAATGCATGAAAGTGAAAAGTGAAAGTGAAGTCGCTCAGTCGTGTCCGACTCTCAGCGACCCCATGGACTGCAGCCCACCAGGCTCCCCCGTCCATGAGATTCTCATAACTTTCTACCTATAATTTATCTGAGGAAAATAGTGTAGGCAATCTAACCAAACAGCAATTGTGACAACTACGTTCTCTCTCACTGTCATACATACACTGGAAAAAGCACTCATGATTTCATATCATGAAAAAAGTTAAATGACATGATTTCACCTCATTTGGTACGATAAGCATTGAATATATTCAGAGATAGTATTGATGGTAATATTTAAGATACTATTACATGATGTCTGTTATTTCCAAAATAGACCAACGAACCAGTTCACTCCCCTTAATGATTACTGTACATGCCATATAACATTTATGTCATATTCGGTATTTTAATAAATAAAATTTATTTCTGTAACTTTAGTCATAGACTTTCCAGGCCGCTTAAGATTCAGCTTCCTGAGTCAAGATCCACCTACGTTTCTGTTCCAGTCATGTTCTCACTCCTTGGTAATAAAGTGTTTCCCGGTCATTTTCAGAACATTACAAGCTCAGTTAATCTTTTTTCAACTCAAGCCACACAAAAAAGTAGATTAAAAAAGGTTCTTCCTCTTTTCAAAAAAAAAAAAGTAAACAAGGACTTCTGCAATGCCTTCCCCAAATGCCAGGAACAGATTGGCCAGAACTGCACTCAGGCCATCTCTAGCTACAGCTCAGTCCACCAGCAGTTTCTAAGCTGAGGTGTGAAATGTTTTAAATAGACCAGTAAATTAGTGACCAAACTGCTCACTGTCAGAGGCAAGCTTTTTATCAGCAGCCGTGCCGCTTTTTCCAACGTGTTCACAAGGCAGTGATGAGGATTCCCACCACCCCCCTTGATTCCTTGGGAAAAAAACACAGAACTGCCACTTTATTAAAAGATATCCTTGGTGACTCAGTGCTAAAGAGCCCACCCGCCAATGCAAAAGAGTTGCAGGTTCAGTCCCAGGGGCAGGACCGTCCCCTGGAGGAGGAAATGGCAAATCACTCCAGTGTTCTTGCCTGGGAAACTGCAGGGACAGAGCAGTGTGGCAGGAACAGTGCATGGAGCCACAGAGTCTGAGATGGCTTAGTGACTAAACAAAGGGGTTGACAACTTACTAAGTAGACTTACATCTGAGATTCAATACTTCAGAATTCTTTGGGCCCTCTCTTACTTAAATATGGGCCCTTCCCCTTCAAATGCAGGGTAGCTGCTACCATGAGAAAGGCACCTTAGGATGTTGAGAACATAAAGAGCAGAGAGAGCCCTTGGACCTTATCTAATATAACCCTCTTCACACAAAAGAAAACTGAGTCACAGGGAATTAAATGACTTATCTAAGGTCAGTCATCTAGCTAGTCACCATTTTATCCCAAGTATGTATTCAACACCTCAAATTTCAGTGGACTTTTAACTTCATTAAAGTAGGAGATTCAAAAATCTCTCTGAAAGCTTAGAGAATAGGTTCCTAAAAGCTGTTGTTTCCAGGCAGTTTATCAGAGATTAATTTAAGACTGTGTGGACAGGGAAGTCCAAGACCAAGGATAAACTGTGAAACCCACAGGAATATTTTTGTATTCTCTGAAGTTAAAAAAAAATAATAGTAATAAGGAAACAGCAACACAATAAATACAGTGAGAATTACATTTTGCATATCTTAATGAGTAAACTAGTTTTTATTTATTGCTTGCCAGGAACTTGTCAGGCACTTCCTATCGCCAATTACAATGAAAGTTATGAAAATACATGCTGTTTGGTGCAGATATCACAGGTACTAAGAGGAATAATTTCCTGTGCAGGACCCCCACCCAGATGCCCAATGTCTCTCTATATCTATGGCTTCCAAAGCTTCACTCCCTCCTCACTATCTCACTGCTTCGCATATCTCAGACATCACTAGTGTTAAGTCCCAGATTTACTCTCTCACCTTCATTTATCTCTCTTATGATTTCCTTCCCTGCAATCCACTATATCTCCTCTTTACAGCTCTCAGCAACCAGTTGAGAACAACCACAAATTTAAGTCTTGTACTTGTCAGAAAAGAAAATAGAAGTAAATGCTCATACCTTTGTAACTCCTTTGTAATGGACCAGATCATTAAAATGAAATGTGCAGATACAGCCCATTGTCAGGAAAACAAAAAAATTACAAGTCAATCACAAATATACACAGAGGAGACTGTAAGACACCTATTTATTCTTCCCAGTTGGTCACCTAATTTTCGGTCCATATAGTCTGTTTCGACTGTATATCTTCTCCCTTTAACCCCCTCCATTCTTTCTCTTTGTTCTTTTTTCTCTTCAGTTCTTTGCTCTGACTTCCCTGCTGACCCCAGGGTCTCTCTCTTCCTAACAGCTATCCAGAAACTAAAACCATGGAAATCTTTGCTCTGGTCTTCACCCTGGGAAGGAAAGAAGAAAATTTCCTGTTAGTGGATTTTTATTCCTCACAGGAACAGACCAGCATCTTTCAGTTTCTCCAAAGAAAATCATTGTACGAGCAGATCTTTCTACCATTCCCTTCCTAATATTGATGGCTTTTCATTGTAGGAATCAGATAAATCTTAAAGATCCCCTTACTAGTAGAGATAAAAAGGGAGAAGCAATGAAAGAAGATAAAAACTTTGTATAAGACAATTGAAATTGTTAGATGTCTCTCCATGCATGACAAGTCTCTTCAGTCGTGACTCTGCAGCCCTATGGACTGTAGCCTGCCAGGCCGTTCTGTCCATAGGACAAAATGTCTTCCAAAAATGTCTCCCCACGGTTAATTGATTAGCTGCTCATTAATAAATGACAGCTCTATTCTTCCAGTTGATCAAGTCATCAACTGTAGAATCATTCTTGACTCGTCTCTGTTTATCCCACTCCCAACGTGCCATCAAATACTGTTAGCACCCCCAGTCTTTTCTCACGGTATCTTATACTACTGCCCTTATCTGGAGCACAGCCATGTCTTGCCTACTTTATTGCAGGCACCTTCTAACTGGGCTCCCTTCTGTTCTTTCCCGTTTCAGTCTGTTCTCACAGCAGCTATGGTTCACCTTAAAAAAAATAAGAAGAAAACCCCTACCCCTCCTGCTCACAAAACTCTGGTTGTGTTCCCGTCTCACTCACAGTAAAATTGCCTAAGTGTTTGCTGTGACCCTACGGCACTTCCTGTTCTGGCCCAGCCTTCTTGCTGGCCTCCTGTCTCACCAGGCTCCTCGGGCTCCACTCTGCTCCATTTGTTCCTGTCTCTTGCTGCTGCTGCTGCTGCTAAGTCGCTTCAGTCGTGTCCGACTCTGTGCAACCCCATAGACAGCAGCCTTCCAGGCTCCTCCATCCGTGGGATTTTCCAGGCAAGAGTACTGGAGTGGGGTGCCATTGCCTTCTCTTACTGTTGCTCAAACACACAAACCAGATTCCCGCTTCTAAGCAGTAATAATCAATCACAACTGGTAATGGTTTGCTATCATTGTCCTTAGAATATTTGCATTTGGCAAGGCTTTGGCTAAAGGGAAAAACTTTCAATTAGGGACTACCAAGTCACGTCAGAAGATTGTAAGGAAGATTCTCAAGAGGAAGTAGCCACTCAATCACATAGCTTGATTAGGATATGATATGACTCACATTAATACAGTCGCAATTTCAATTTTTTTTAAGGTTTCATTGGACTTCAGAACTAATCATCTATCCCAGTTCTCCTTTTCCCATTATTCTTTAACAGTCAGAGATAATAACTTCTGCTTTTCCTTTTCATCATGCATTTAAAGAGGTCAAGCGATCCACACAGTCTTTGGGTGGAGTTTTTAAAATGCTCATTTCAGAGACAAATATTTACTTCTACAGGTAACCAGTACCAGAAGAGTCAGTACCTGGAAGCCTCTCTTCTTTGTAAAGGACTATCGCCCCATCAGGTTCTGTCTGCCTTTCGGCTATGAAATGTGGCTCAGGGTCTTTACAGCTTTCCTTTCCTTCACAGCAGGTGCTTGCTCGGGGCTGAAGGTGGCCGTGCCCTCACACACCGTCCATGGCATCAGGGGCCAGGCTCTCTATCTCCCCGTGCACTATGGATTCCACACTCCAGCATCAGACATCCAGGTCATATGGCTTTTTGAGAGACCCCATACGATGCCCAAGTACTTGCTGGGCTCCGTGAACAAGTCTGTGGTTCCCGACTTGGAATACCAGCACAAATTCACCATGATGCCACCCAACGCCTCCCTGCTCATCAACCCACTGCAGTTCACCGACGAAGGCAACTACATCGTGAAGGTCAACATCCAGGGAAACGGAACTCTGTCAGCTAGTCAGAAGATTCAAGTCACGGTAGATGGTAAGTCCACTGTGAGCGACGCAGGCAGCTGAGTAGCACGGCAGTGAGAGATGGCTTAGGAGACTAGGCTTCCAGGGCTTTAGGTCTGGTCTGCAGCTTTGGGCACGTTAACCCTCAAAGCCTCAGTGTCTCATGGCATGAATGGCACTGTCCACCTCATGAGGCTTTCTGGGGATGAAATAAGAACATACATAGAAAGGATATCCACAGTGCCCTGCTAAAGGTAATCAAGCAGAAAGCAGGAGTTATTTTTGTTTGCCTGGAAACTGTCATGTATAAAGTTGCTGATGTGATGAGATGGAGAAAATTTTATTCTTCATTAGCAGAATGCACCCTGGGAAGATCCCTATTCTTTTGGTTACATAAAGATTTGTGTTTGTTTGTTTCTTTGTTTTTCAAATTTTGGTACCCTGGGAGAGGATGAGACTTGCTCAATAACCACACTTGAGGAACAGTAGAAGGTGCTGGGAATGTCCTCGAAGGGAGAGTGGGGTTCAGCTAACTTTCAGACATTTATTTTCCTTAGTGAGATATGTAAGCAGCGTACCTTAAAGATACTATACTATGCTCAAAGCACACCTTTTGGTTTTTCCCCCTAAACCTGTCTGTTTAACAATATTCCTGTTTTGGCAAATGCAAACTTCGTTCCATCAGTTGCACTCTGCCATCACCCTTGACTCTGTCTTTCTCTCACATCCTCATCCAGTCCACAAATTAGCCGTCTCAGCTTTGCCTTCAGAATATGGACAGAGGTGAGTCAGTCAGTCCTTGCTGCGCCCACTGCTGCCCTACTCAAGCCCACCATCGGCTCTGGCCTGGACTCTCCAAACCGCCTGTGCCCACTCTCCCTGCTTCCACCCCTGCCTCCTGCAGCTCAGAATCCTCCTGTGGCTTCCTGCCTCCCTCACAATCAAAGCCAAAGTGCCAACAGCGTCCCTCAAGGCCCGTGTGATCCCCCTGCATGCCCAGTGCCCCTCTGAACCCTTCCCACCTCTCTCTCCCTCGGCACTCTGGCCTCCTTGCTCTTCCTGGAACAAGCCAAAGCCTCTCGTACCTCAGTGTCTCTACGCTTGGCTGCGCGCTCTACACAGATTGCTCTTCTCTCGCATACTGGCCTGGTTCCCTCCCCTATTTCTTTGCGGTCTCAGCCAGAGTGTCCCTTTCCCTGTGAAGGCTTCCGTGACCACCTTATGTAAAGAATAACCTCATTCCCCCAAACTGAAAGAGAGAGTGAGAGAGTTACTGTTTACCTTGAGTTCCGCTGTATTCTTTCATAACACTGGACATAGTGCATATTTTTGTTTCTTTTATTGCTACTCTTCCTGGTCTAGAATACCAGATCCATGGGAGTAGGCTTTATATTGTTTGCTGTTTTATCCCCACTGCCTAAACCCTGATGCTGGCCGTTCATAGGCACTCAGTAAATATGTGCCCAGTAAATGAGTGGAAACTGGAGACACTGCAGGGTAACAGAGACACAGGATGTGGCAGCAGATGCCTAGAGAGGAACTTTGGGAGAGAAAAGGAGGACATTTTTTACAGTTTCATAAAATTCTCCTGGGTAGTATCCTATCTCTTCCCCCCAAGCTTTTAATAGAACATCCATTCCTTGTTAATGTATAGTACAATTGGCTTTGTTGAGGAAAATGGAGCCAGAAGTTCTTTATAGAAAAAAAAATTTTAGGTATATTTGATTTACAATATGTTTCAGGCATACAATATAATAATTCAGAATTTTTATAGATTATACTCCACTTATTGTAAAATATTGACTATATTCACTGTGCTGTGTGATATATCCTTGTAGTTGACTTGTTTTATACATATTTGTTTGTACCTCTTATTTATTTTTGTAGTCACTAAGTCATGTCCTACTCTTTTACAACCTCATGGACTGTAGCCTACCAGATTGCTCAGTCCATGGAATTCTCCAGGCAAGAACGGGTTACCATTTCCTTCTCCAAGGGATCGTCCCAACCCAGGGATTGAACCCACATCTCCTGCATTGCAGCCAGGTTCTTTACCACTGAGCCACACCAGTGGTTGATTTACAATGTTATATTAGTTTCATGGTATACAATATAATAATTCAAAATTTTTATAGATTATACTGTTTATAGTTACTATAAAATAGTGGCTATATTCCCTGTGCTGTGCAATATATCTTTGTAGCTTGTTTATTTTACAGTGCTAGTTTATACCTCTTATTAACCTACTCCTATCTTGCCCCTTCCCCCTGCAACCAAAAGGTCTTAGTAGGGGTTTAGGACCTGTGTTGGAGAAGGAAATGGCAACCCACTCCAGTATTCTTGCCTGGAGAATCCCATGGACAGAGGAGTCTGGCGGGCTACAGTCCATGGGATCACAAATATTTGGGCACGACTGAAGTGACTTAGCACACATGCACAGGACCTGTGTAAAAAAATCTTCCTGGGATATTTCCACATCTGAGTGACATTGTTCAATCCAAGTGCATAATCACACTACCAATGTCTTTTCTAATGATTGGTTTCCCCCATACAAGACTTTAGATGTTACCTATTTGACTTTTCCCATATCACATATAATATTTCTATGCACAGGCATTTTTGAAACAAAAGCTGTTTCTACATAATAAATATACCAAACAATCTTTCTTTTTAAATCATAATGCGGTAAGCTACTCTAAACCATTTGCTCTTGCCACGGAATATAAAGGGTTAAATTGAGTGGCCATCTTGATTTCCTCCATCTTGAGAAAGACTGGAGCCTTCAGGGCTACCCAGCTTTCTTGCAGTTTGCTTTTCAAACTCCTTTCTCCTTATCTTTCATTTTTTCCGTCTTCTCTGGGTGGAAGGACTGAATCTGTATATGCTCTAATGCACATTTGCCAGTGTAAAATGAAAGTGAACATGAGTCAAAACAAATTTACCTGAGAAGATGCATCAACCCCAATTAAAAGTCTGATAGGAATTCAAAGCTAAATACTGGAACCAGTTGTCTGTTACGTATTTATCATCTTACTCTCTCTGTGTGACCTGTAATTTTGCATAGAAGGAAAGTTAATAACAGGCTTTGGTTTGTTAAAGAGACGAACATGGTAAAGTGACTGAAATAATGCTGCAATACAAATCCACAGCAATTAAAATATATAATTAGCTTACTTACATAGGAGGGAAAGTAAATGGTGAAAATATGATTCTTTAAAGCTTTCACTTGATACCCTCAAAGTATAGTATGTCTAAGCTTTGTATTTTGCAGATAGTGGATAGGAATTTGTGTTTACATCTATCCCAACCAATTGCTCTTGGGATAGCAGGACAAATCAAGAGAGGGGAATAACCATGTAAACTTTGCCTGTGAGAGTAAATCTTTATGGTCTCAGGGGGAGCACAAAGAACAGGAAATAAGGAAGCTGATGTTCTTCATCACTAACTGCATTTTCTATAAACTAAAGGTTTTTGTTACAAAATTCTTGAAGAATAAGTTCTAGAATTGGTTATCTCTGCTATAAATGATATTTTTATATCATCATTTTCTATTTGTAATGACTGTTTTAATCCTCTTCTTTAATTACTTCCTGAGCTGTCTACATTTAAAAAGTACAAAATTTTGGAATCATTTTCCTAGGATTTAAAACATGTGAAAGATCTCCTAGATCTCCAATCCAGGGTGACAAAGGTCATTTCTTTCGTCCTGATGTCGCAGATCCTGTCACGAAGCCAGTGGTGCAGATTCAGCCTTCCTCTGGGGCTGTGGAGCACGTGGGAAACATGACCCTGACATGCCTCGTGGAAGGGGGCAGCCGGCGGGTGTACCAGTGGCTGAAGAATGGGAAGCCTGTCCACACCAGCTCCACCAGCTCCTTCTCACTGCAAAACAGCAGCCTTCACATTGCTCCAGTGACCAAAGAAGACATTGGGAATTACAGTTGCCTGGTGAAGAACCCTGTCAGTAGGATGGAAAGCGACATCGTTACACCTACCATATACTGTAAGTTTTTTAAAATGTGTAGATATTTATATACCCCTGGAGAAGAAAACAGCAACCCTCTCCAGTATTCTTGCCTGGAAAACTCTATGGACCGAGGAGCCTGATGGGCCCCAGTCTTTGGGGTCACAAAAGTCAGACATGTCTGATTGACTGAATTTCCTTCTGGAAAGTTTTCACCAGAGTAGTCACAGAGAACATCAATACCAGGGGTCATTTGGTTTTCACCATTATTGTAATGCAGTGTTATCTGCAATCATACTTCCTAGGCACTGTCCTGTCATGAAGTATAGCCATTTGCACAACCCAGGTTCTTGAAGATCCAGTTGAGATACTGGTCTTTTGAATATATTCTCTTGACTCAGTGCATTCTATGACCTTATTGCCAATGAAAAATAGAAACCTCAATTTCAAGAACCCAGAACCAGGCAGAACGCACTGATTTATTCACCCACAAGGAGAGAGAGTTGTTCATCATAAAATGGGACAGAGATGTGCTCTGGAGCTGGCCACTGGGAGAAAGAATGTTCCCAGGTTATATGTGGGTAATACGGCCCAGGTTATGGCTAGTCTCTCCGCTCATTTCTCAGCCCCATTTTTAGAGGCAGGGTACAGAGAGGATCACAGAGAAAACATAATTATTCTGCAGCAAGTTATTCAGCTTCCCAGCGAATCTATAAAGATTTCCGGTTTCACTTTTCTTTGGTTCTTTTTTCTGTCGCTGTAGTTGCTATTGTTATTATTGTGACTTTAGTCTCATGTAGAAAGTTAGGTTCACCAAACTTTTCAGTTCATGGCGTATGATCATCATCAACCCATGCAAGATCTCTCTTGATCGTGTTCCTTTCCCCCCTCACCTCTACTCCGCAGCACCACCCCTAATATGTCTAGCATTGCAACCTACTTTCAGCCTCTCACGAGGTTTCTCAGCCTCCACCCTAGTGACATTTTGACTGGACAACTCTTTATTGTGGGCACTTGTCCTTTGCATTACAGGATGTCTAACAGCTGCCTAGCCCCTACCGGCTACATACCAGTAGCACCTTTCCCTCCAGTTGTGACAACTGAAAGTGTCTCGAGACATTGCCATATGTCCCCTGAGTGCAGGAGAGGGAGTGGTTTGTGCAAAAGCTCCCCAAGTTGAGCCAATGGCTTATCACATTGGGAAGCCATCTGATCAGTTACCGTCATAACTTACTTAGTGCATGGCCACAATACCAGTGTAACAAAACAAACAAGGCATGGCAAAGGAAAACTTCTCACCCTGTGGCGTGAGGGTGGAGGGTTCAGCTGGTTGAACCACAAGGGTAGAATTAAGCCTTGTAAATATATCTACTCCCTCATCAAACATATCTCCATAATGCTCAGAAAGGCCCTGAAGACTATTGTTTACATGCTTAGGAGGTAGACAGACCTAAGTAGGCAATGGGTTCTGTCACTACATGTGCGACCTTAAGAAGTCCCTTGACCTTTCTGGGCCTCATCTATAAAATGGAGATGGTTAAAACTACTTCCCTACAATAAATCCTGTCTGAAAAGTAGCCAGTGACCGACACCAAGCAGGCATCCAGTAAGTGGAGGCTGTTTGTGTTATCCATACATCTGTCTTCTGTTTTCCTCAGTAGAAAAATGATAGTCTTTCTTGAGAATGTGTGTTATTGATTCTTTGAGGAAAAGCACCAGCATATGTAGGGTTTTTTCCTGCTAGATCAAGCTTAACAATAAAACTGAGCTCCAAAAAAGTGGTCGGAAAAGCCATTCTGGGAAAGTGTAATACAGTGGTATGATACAGGTATACAATAAGATCTGCTTCATTAAGCAAAATTAAGATGCGAAAAATGGAACCATTGATTCTTTTTAAAAAGCTTTTAATGTGTTTATTGGCTGTATCTGGATTTCAACAGTGAACAAATGACAGGTTAGGATAATCAAGGGGACTAAGTACAAAGATGTGAATGGGATGTAGGGAAACCCTAGACTGTTACCAATAATACCTGTTTCTGCACCTAGATCCAGAAGGACAGGAGCAAGAAGAGGTTACTGGAAACCTTGAAAAGTAAAATTTCATGAAGCAGGGGCTTCTGGTGGAAAGAAACAGCCAGCATGAGGAAAGGAACAAGGAGAACAAATATCTCAGCCTCATTCTCCTCCCTCATTCTAATCTTCTGCCAGCAATGCCCAGTGGCCAAATTCACCCAGAAATCGGAGGGAGCGGGAACACTGCACAGGCTAGGAACGTGGGACCCTGATTCTTAACACTGAAGCTATCCGGTAATTTAGCAGAAGTGAGATAATGTGACAATGAAATGTATGAGAACGTCATAGATACTGTAGGAGTGCCTAAGGAGCATAGCGCAGGCACAGAACTCTGGAACGAAAGGCCTGGGTTCAAATCCTGCTTCTACTGCCTTAGCGCTCTTGTGCCTTAGTTTCCTCATCTATACAATGGTGATAATGATAGTACCTGCTTCATAGGTACTGTTATTATTCAGATTAAATCTGTTACTGTACTGAACTCGCGTAGAACAGTGACTCAGTGTGAGTTGCCCAGTCACGTCCGACTCTTTGCTACCCTTTGGACTGTAGCCCACCAGGTGGCTCTGTCCATGGAATTCTCCAGGCAAAAATACCGGAGTGGATTGCCATTCCCTTCTCCAGGGGACCTCCCCGACCCAGGGATCAAACCCGGGTCTCCTGAATTGCGGGCAGATTCTTTACCATCTGAGTCACTAAGAAAGCCCCACAGTGACAGGCATAGTAAATAGTATATAACTGCTGGCTACTATTATTAGTACAGTATTATGTGTCTTTGGAAATTCAGAGAAGGAAAACAGTACTTCTACCTGGAGAGAAGGCTTGTTGTAGGAAGTAACATTTGAGATGGACCTTGAACGATGGATTTGAAGGAGGCAAGGGGAAATGTCTGGAAAAAATTTTCAGGCACTCAGGATAGTAGGCACAGACACTGGGCAGAGGGCAGAGTATTTGGCAAATGGTCCAGTTTGACTGGAGTATAGGATACAGCAAGGAATAGATACAGCTTCCCCAACTCCCCTCTGTCAGAAAATGGAATGTTCCTTTGAAACCTTGTATAATCAAAATGGTGCAGAGTAAACAAGCATTATCACCTTATGACCTGCAAAAAGTGAGTCAAAATAAAACACAGATGCCCACAAAGTTCAGAGCTACGGAGGCTCGATGCTGAGATGCTGAGTGTGGTTCCCTGGGAAGGAGTTTGGTGGCACCACTTTTGCTGCTGGGGAGCCCACTGCCTCTATAACAGTCCCTGAAAAACAAACTCTGAACGCTATTTTTCATTTTTCATCTCTTTCTCGAGAAAGCAAAAGTCCTCCCCAGACTTCTCTCAGTCAGCTACTGCTGCTGCTGCTGCTGCTGCACCGCTTCAGTTGAGTCTGACTCTGTGCGACCCCATAGATGGCAGCCCACCAGGCTCCCCCGTCCCTGGGATTCTCCAGGCAAGACACTGGAATGGGTTGCCATTTCCTTCTCCAATGTGTGAAAGTGAAAAGGGAAAGTGAAGTTGCTCAGTCATGTCCAGTCGTGTCCCCATGGACTGCAGCCCACCAGGCTCCTCCGTCCATGGGATTTTCCAGGCAAGAGTACTGGGTTGCCCTTGCCTTCTCCACTTAGTCAGCTAAAACAGGTATTAATGCAGGTCTTTCATAAAAGCTAAGTGGCATAAGCAGAGCTTTGAAAAGCAGAGTCACATTGCAGGGAGCTTTGAACACCAGGCATCACTTGGTAAACAATGAGGAAAATCATTTTTTAAGCAAAGCTCCGAATTTTTTAGAAGACTACAGAATATTTTATAAATAAATACACAAACAGAGTAAATAAAGAAATGTTTGTTTAGAGAGCATGTTTTCAAACTAGATCACAAATATCATACAATTATAGAAAGAATATATATAGGAAAGGCAAAAAGGGAGGTAGGATGTATTTTATTAACCTATCATACAGAGAAAAAAGTCACCAATTCTGAGCTACATTCAGTTATTAAACATGTCTAAGAGCAACTTAAAGCATTTTTCCAAAAAAAGTATTGTTCACATAGAAATAGAAAAAACTTCATATAATGTATAATTCAGCATTAGTGAAGGGGAACCCAAAGAGGATTATCTGCTAGTCCAACCTAGTTCAGAATTCAGTGTCTCAAAGATGAACCAGTCCCTTCATGCAGAAAGAAGAGAAATTATCAATGTATTAAAGAGCATAAAGGAAGAAGGAAGTTATAGTTTTTCACCAAAAAAAAAATCAAAACACCACTCTTCAAACAAATTATATAAGATTTATTGCAATGACATTGTTTTTATAGACAAACTTTTAGCTATATTTTATAGTAGTTTTACATAGCCTTATATTCAGATAACAGTGTGAAAATATTGTCTGCCTTAAAACACAGAGAAATGGACTTACAAAGTATAAACTGTGACTATCTGCATGACTAGCATTGAATTAGAGTGAAAAATTTAGATCTGGCACTGTCTATTAGTACATGTAGTCATATTCTTGACTGAATAAGGTTATTCTGACATAAATGTAAACTTCCATTCAACTCCAGGGAGCACTGACCTAAGCATTCCAGTTACTTGAACACTGTGAAAGAAAAGGGGAGCAGACAAATGAAATCAAATCTAGGGCTATATAGAGACATCCTTGCATTATTTAGGGATGTTCCTTATTATTTGGTCTAAACAATTTACATGCACATAGAAAAGGTACAAAATAAAAAACAAGATATTAAACCAGCCAGATATCATCAACTAAAAATTAATCCAAAGAAACAATCCCTCAGTGTAATAAGAGACAGCAGAAAATTGTGTTGGAGCATTCTTGGTCCACTGACGAAACCTGATCATATTTTGTTTTGACACAGATTCCAATAAGTGCTGTGTCCTTTGGAGAGTATAGCATTTAACACAGTGTTATGAGTCTAAGCTGTCAGTTCAAACTGCCTGCGTTAAAGCTTTGGTTCTGCATTATTTCTCTAGGTGTCAGTTTCCTCATCTCCTTAGCAACACTGTCCCAGTGTAAGACTAAACCCTATCTCCAGTGGAACGGGGAGGATTATGTGAGATTTTACGTGTAAAGAAGGCAGTGAGTGGCACAGAGGAAAAACCCAATAATATTAGCTATTTTGTTTTTCCTCTTTTTTTCCTTTCCATTTGGAGCCCAAACTACACTGACATAATTGGCAACATGACATCAAGAAATTATGGAAAACCTGGGTAATTTAGAAGATACCTTCAAAGAGAATACTGAAAGAATACTTTGGAAAGAACTTTCTTCCCCAGAAATTACCATTATTTAACACATTTCATTTTCCTACATGAAAATGTTTCCTTTACATGAATCTTTTGTACTTGCCATCTATTTAGCTATCTCTGAACTTTAGCCATAAATTTAAATGAAAAATTCCTGGGGAAAATTTCATAAGCAATTACAGATAGATGAAAATGTCATTTGCATGATCTTGAAATACACTTTTGTTTTGCTATATAGTTTAATCTGACAAAGTAAAAGTACTGAATAAGATCTTTCTTTCAACATGTGCATGTTCATGCCCTAATCTTATAATTATCACAGAAAATGGTGTTACATAGTGTGTTAAGTATTTAAATGGAGGGAAAACCATAATCACCAATAAAGGCTTTAAACTCCTAAATTTCCTTTCCTTTCCTGTGTCATTTGAAAGAATTAGAATATCCCCATTTGAATAAGTTTGGATTTTATAGAACATATCTTTTATTTATAGACTGAACTTTCTTCCTTGCATTCTTTTTAGACATAATCTATGCAAACCTCACAGAGAAATGCCTGTCGAGTAAAAACTAATGGCAGGTAATTGAAAGAAGAATGTTTAGAAAATTTTGCCATATGAGTTCCACTTATACATTGTGAGGGTGAGTTACCTAGATGATTTTAAAAAGTGTTTTTTTACTCTTACTATGTAGTAATTGTGAATAGTGTTAACATCTTCTTGATTATTTTTGCATTCAAATGCAAAAACTTTCAGTGGGTCAACATCTCATCTTCTTGACCTTCACTTATTCACTCATTCATTCATTTATTTGTGCATTCACTTATGGTTTGATTTGATTAAAAAAATCAAACATCATGGTCTTCTTTGTGCTAAGCAATTTAGTACCTATCATATACCCCTTCATAATTCACAGCCTTGGGGCATGTATAACTCACTGAACCTATGAGCCATGCCATGCAGGGCCACCCAAGATGGATGGATCATAATGAAGAGTTTTGACAAAATGTGGTCCAATGGAGGAGGAAATGGGAAACCATTCACCTGTTCTTGTTGGGAGAACCCTATGAACAATATGAAAAGGCAAAAAGATATGACCCTGGGGATGAGCTCCCCAGTTTGGAAGTTGTTCAATATACTATTAGGGAAAGAGTGGAAGGCATTTACCAATAACTCCAGAAAAAATGAAGCAGCTGGGCCAAAGCAGAAACAACACTCAGCTGTGGATGTGTCTGGTGGTGAAAGTAAACTCCAATGCTATGAAGAACAATATTGCATAGGAACCTGGAATGGTAGGTGCATGAATCAAGGTAAATTGGTTGTGGTCAAGCTGGAGATGGCAGGATTTAACACAGACATCTTAGGAATCAGTGAACTAAAATGGACAGGAATGAGTGAATTTAATTCAGATGACCATTATATCTACTACTGTGGGCAAGAATCCTATAGAAGAAATGGAGTAGCCTTCATAGTCAGCAGAAGAGTCTGAAATGCAGTACTTGGTGCAATCTCAAAAATGACACAATGACCTCAGTTTGTTTCCAAGGCAAACTATTCAACATCACAGTAATCCAAGTAATCCAATACCCCAACCACTGATGCTAAAACAGCTGGAGTTTAATGGTTCTATGAAGACCTACAATATCTAGAACTAGCACCAAAAAGAGATGTCCTTTTCATCATAGGGGACAGCAGTGCAAAAGTAGGAAGTCTAGAGATACCTGAAGTAACAGACAAATTTGACCTTGGAGTACAAAATGAAGCAGAACAAAGACTAAGAAGAATTTTGCCAAAAGAACACACTAGTCATAGCAAATACCCTCTTCCAACAACATAAGACACGACTCTATGCATGGACGTCACTAGATGGTCAATACTGAAATCAGATTGATTCTATTCTTTACAGCCAAAGATGGAGAAGCGCGATACAGTCAGCAAAAACAAGACTGGGAACTGACTGTGGCTCAGATATGAGCTCTTTATTGCAAAATTGAGGCTTAAATTGAAAAAAGTAGGGGAAACCACTAGGCCATTCAAGTATGACCTAAATCAAGTCCCTTATTATTATATACTGGAGGTGACTAATAGATTCAAGGGGTTAGATCTGATAGACAGAGTGCCTGAAGAACTATGGATGGAGGTTCATAACGTTATACAGGATGCAGTGACCAAAACCATCTCAAAGAGAAGAAATGCAAGAAGGCAAAGTGGTTGTCTGAAGCTTTACAAATAGCTGAGGAAAGAAGAAAAGCAAAAGGCCAGAAAGAAAGGGAAAGATATACCCAAGTGAATGCAGAGTTCCAGAGAATAGCAAGGAGAGATAAGAAGGCCTACTTAAATGAACGATGCAAAGAAACAGTAAAATGGGAAAGACTAGAGATCTCTTCAAGAAAACTAGAGGTACCAAGGGAACATATCATGCAAAGATGGGCACAATAAAGGAAAGAAATGTTAAGAACCTAACAGAAGCAGAAGAGATTAAGAAGAGGTGACAAGAATACACAGAACTGTACAGAAAAGGTCTTAATGACCCGGATAACCACGATGATGTGGTCACTCACCTAGATCCAGACATCCTGGAGTGTGAAGTCAAGTGGACCTTAGGCAGCAATACTACAAACAAAGTTAGTTGAGGTAATGGAATTCCAGTGGAGTTGTTTAAAATTCTAAAAGATGATGATATTAAAGTTCTGCATGCAATATGTCAGCAAATTTGAAAAATGCAGCAGTAGCCAGTGAACTAGAAAAGGTTAGTTTTCATTCCAATTCCAAAGAAGTGAAGTGCCAAAGATTGTTCAAACTACCATCCAACTGCGTTTATTTCACAGGCTATCCAGTTTATGCTCAAAATCCTTTAGGCTAGGCTTCAGCAGTACATGAACTGAGAACTTCGAAATGTATGAGCTGGGTTTAGAAAAGGCAGAGGAACCAGAGATCAAATTGCCAACGTTCGCTGAATCACAGAGAAAGCAAGGGAATTCCTGAAAAACATCTACTTCTGCTTCATTGACTACACTAAAGCCTTTGAGTGTGTGAATCATAACAAACTGGAAAATTCTTAAAGAGATGGAAATACCAGACCACCTTACCTGTCTCCTGTGAAACCTGTATGTGGGTAAAGAAACAACAATTAGAACTGGACATGTAACAACAGACTGGTTCAAAGTTGGGAAAGGAATACATCAAGGCTGCATATTTTCATGCCTGCTCATTTAACTTCTATGCAGTATACATCGTGCAAAATGCCAGGCTGGATGAATCTCAAGCTGGAATCAAGATTGCTGGGAGAAATATCAACAACCTCAGATATGCAGATTATACCACTCTAATGGCAGAAAATAAAGAGGTACTAAAGATCCTCTTGATTAGACTGAAAGCAGAAAGTGAAAAAACTGGCTTGAAAATCAACATTAAAAAAAACTAAGATAGTGGCATCTGATCCCATCACATCATGGCAAAGGGAGTAAAAATAGAAGCAGTGACAATTTTTTTTTTAATTGGGCTCCAACATTACTTCAGACGGTGATTGCAGCCGTGAAATCCAAAGATGCTTCTTAGAAGGAAAACTGTGACAAACCTAGACAACATACTGAAAAGCAGAGTCATCGCTTTGCCAACAAACGTCCATATAGTCAAAGCTATGGTTTTTCCAGTAGTCATGTATGGATGTGAGAGTTTGGACCATAAAGAAGGCTGAGCACCGAAGAGCTGATGCTTTCAAACTGTGGTCCTGGAGAAGACTCTGGAGAGTCTCTTGGACAGCAAGGAGATCAAACCAGTCAATCCTAAAGGAAATTAACCCTGAATATTCCTTGGAAAGACTCATGCTGGAGGTGAAGCTCCAATACTGTGGCCACCTGACTTGAAGATCCAACTCATTGGAAAAGACCTTGTTGCTTGGAAAGACTGAACGCAAAAGGAGAAGGGAGCAGCAGAGGATGAGATGGTTGGATAGCATCACTGATTCAGTGGATATGAATTTGAGCAAACTCTGGGAGATAGGAGAGAAGGCAATGGCACCCCACTCTAGTACTCTTGCCTGGAAAATCCCATGGACAGAGAAACCTGGTGGGCTACAGTCCATGGGGTCATGAAGAGTCAGACACGACTGAGCAACTTCAATTTCACTTTTCACTTTCATGCATTGGAGAAGGAAATGGCAACCCACTCCAGTGTTCTTACCTGGAGAATCCCAGGGATGGGGGAGCCTGGTGAGCTGCCATCTATGGGGTCACACAGAGTCGCACCTGACTGAAGCGACTTAGCAGCAGCAGCTGGGAGATAGTGAAGGACAGGAGACCAGCATGCTGAAGTCAGACTTAGTGATGGAAAAACAACAACCTATCGTATGACATATAGAAACACAACACATGTTCATTATTTTTTCCATAAAATCACTACGTTAGCCATATTTTCTTGTTTCTTTTTGTTTTCTTTCTGGTTTGAGTCTTTAAGAATTAAATAAAATATGTAGGCCGAAGATCTGTCATTTATCTTACTGATATGGCATCAACATGCTTATAATCTTCATCATTTAATGGAAACCGTTCTCACTTTCCTTCCTTCACCTGTTTACACCCATCACAATATCATCATCTTCAGAAAGGCTCACCTGCCCCCCATCTTGTCTCACCCCCTCAGCATCCCTAAGAGGTTTGCTGTGCACCTTCAGCGCCCCATTCCCATCTCTCCCCAGCACTCATTTCCCTGAGCCTCTTCCACTCATAAGCATCTCAGGAAAGAGGAGAAGCTCTGTGTTATTCACTTTTGTATCCCTTTGTATCCCTAAGGCAATACTTGACACAGATTAAGAACTCAACAGAGGCCAAAGATTGTTCAAACTATCATACGTCTGTGCTTATTTCACAGGCTAGCCAGGTTATGCTCAAAATCCTTCAGGCTAGGCTTCAACAGTATGTGAACCATGAACTTCCAGATGTTCAAGCTGGATTTAGAAAAGTCAAAGGAACCAGAGATCAAATTGCCACTATCCGGTGGATAATCGAAAAAGTGAGAGAGTTCCAGAAAAACATCTACTTCTGCTTTATTGGTTATACCAAAGCTTTTGACTGTGTGGGTCACAGCAGACTGTGGAGGATTCTTCAAGAGATAGGAATACCAGACCACCTGACCTGCCCCTGAGAAATCTGTATGCAGATCAAGAAGCAACAGTTAGAACTTGACATGGAACCACAGATTGGTTCCAAATCGAGAAAAGAGTATGTCAAGGCTGTATATTGTCACCCTGCTTATTTAACTTATATACAGAGTACATCATGTGAAATGCTGGGCTGGATGAAGCGCAAGCTGGAATCAAGATTGCGGGAGAAATATCAATAAACTCAGATATGCGGATGACACCACCCTATGGCAGAAAGTGAACAGGAGCTGAAGAGCCCCTTGATGACAATGAAAGAAGAGAGTGGAAAAGTTGACTTAAAACCCAACATTCAGAAAATTAAGATCATGGCATTTGGTCCCATCACTTCATGGCAAATAGATGGAGAAACAGTGGAAACAGTGACAGATTTTATTTGGGGTGGAGGGCCTCCAAAATCACTGCAGATGGTGATTGCAGCCATGAGAGTAAAAGAAGCTTACTCCTTGGAAGAAAAGTTATGACAACCTAGACAGCATTATTTTGCCAACGTCATTTTGCCTAGACTTTATTTTGCCAACAAAGATCTGTCTAGTCAAAGCTACAGTTTTTCCAGTGGTCATGTATGGATGTGAGAGTTGGACTGTGAAGAAAGCTGAGCACTGAAGAACTGATGCTTTTGAACTATGGTGTTGGAGAAGACTCTTGAGAGTCCCTTGGACTGCAAGGAGATCCAACCAGTCCATCCTAAAGGAGATCAGTCCTGAATATTCACTGGAAGGACTGATGTTGAAGCTGAAACTCCAATACTTTGGCCATCTGATGTGAAGGACTCACTTGTTGGAAAAGACCCTGATGCTGGGAAAGATTGAAGGCAGGAGGAGAAAGGGACGACAGAGGATGAGATGGTTGGATGACATCACCGACTCAATGGACATGAGTTTCAGTAAACTCTGGGAGTTGGTGATGGACAGGGAGGCCTGGCATGCTGCAGTCCATGGGATCACAAAGAGTTGGACATGATTGAGTGACTGAACTGAATAGTATCTTAAGATAAACTGCCTTTGAATGGGAGCTTTCTTTCCAGTTCTTTGAAGTCTAAAGACGTATCTAGAAAATTTACTACTGTGGAAAATGAAGACTGCTTAATCGAATGGGAGGCAGGGGAGGGCTTGTGGGGTTTTTTTTGATTAATTGCTGTGACACTGTCCTTAAGGCAGCTGAGGGAGTTTCGTTTTTTCTTTAGACATCATTAGACACTGAAGTTCTTGCCGGACATCTTTGACGCTATATGAATTCTGCCATTTTGCTGACACTGATATGGCTCTTAGGTCCACCACTCCATTAGAACTATTAACTCCATTCATATTAACTTTTGTTACAAATAGTACAAAGCGGGGTGCTTCTGGGTATTTAGGTACACATTCTATTTTACGTTTGTGTATTCGTTTTTCATAAATTGTCCTCAGAGGCCCAATTATCATCCCTGTCCATCTTGTATCGTGTCTTCGTCATCTTATAGACCCCAGCTAACTGTGCCATCTCCTTTCTGGCCTTCTTTGAGTTCTTCCAACAGTCAGAAATTGCGAGAGACTTTTACTCATGCAAAAAACTGCTGTAAGTTGTCACACCTCAAGCTTGCTGCTTATAAAACTATCTGTATTGATGAGCACAACCAGAAGGAAGAGGCACGTGGTTCATTATCTGTGAAGTGACGACTAAACCAGGGCTACAACCAGCACAAGATGCTCACACAGTGAGACACACGGGAATGAGACCAGCTAAGAGACTCCAGGTTCTCATCTGCCAGCTCCAGCTCTTTCTGGAGAACACTCTTGAATGCAAGGGAAGACCGTAACCTCCACCACCCACTGTGAAATGTTCATAAGAGGACTGTGTGTATGAGGCTGCTCCAACATATGCGGATTTAAAACGTAACGCGCTTCCTCTTCTGGCACTCCATTTTTGGTTAACTGTCAGGGTAGCCTGTGGGATGCTGGGTCAGAGGAAAGACCTGGCTGCCAAGGGCTACTCTTTGAGGCCCTGCAATCCTGGCCAAGGCAGAAGTAACCTGTCATAACAAGAGCATCCTGAGGATTCTGGTGGGTTTTTCACAGTTCCACCCTCTAAGATCTATGCACAACTCACACAACAGACCCCTTAGCCAGTGGGCATCCTCTCAGTCACCCCTCAGGATCCTGTTTCTTTCTCTCATTCTTCCTCGGGGGCTTCTCTGAAGTCAGGGCCAAATGGACATCCCCAAGCCTCCTCCCCCCGCTCAGACACCCAGCATCCAATAAAGGGCTTCCATCGATTTGAGGATGCCTCTTCATCCTCTAGGGGAGCCGTCGATGTCGTCTAAAGAGCCACCAGCCCCCGACTCCTCCGGAGTGGCTCTGGCCTCACCCCTTGCCTGCTCCGGCCGTTTTGCAGTGCTGCACGGCTGGGCCCTTCCTCTCAACAGGGCCCTCACACTGCCCTCCATTTGCTTTTGTTTGTTTTTTTCTGACCTTTAGCAAAGTTCCTCAATAATGTAGTATACGTGATATTTCAATATTCCCCCAAAGAGGCCCACATCATAATTTAGAATTTCAGCATGAATCACCTCTTCTGTTTTCTTGAGGTGCTGTTTCTGTGACAGTTTCCTTCACAAAAACAGGAATTGCTTTCTATTTTGGCAGAAAAAAAAGTATAACAAAGTCAAGAGTGACAGTTTATCGTTGAGGTTATGACGTCATAACCTGGTGTTGGCCTTGGTGAAATACAGTGTCAAGCCAGTAACACAGGCAGGTATCTATTTGCAGTTCACGAAATGTGTATGCCCATCTGTGTTGTAAATTATAACCCAGTAACCACTGCATTTTGTGTACAGCATATGGCACTGCTCATGGGGAAGTGCTCTAAGTGATAAATATGAAAGAAAAAAGGGTCATTCACAGTAAATACTTACCATCTGCTCCCAAACAGGATGGCAAGCAGCATCATGATGGAAATTTAGATTCTGTTCCCACCCAGCCATAAATTGTTAAACAGAACAGATGATATATGATTTTACAAGTCACTTAGTAAACACCCATTCCTGAGGCAAAGGTTTCATTTCTATTGAGAGTTCTCTGCCAAGGGCAAGAAACTGAACCACAGTCAAAATAGAATTATCCATCTGTTTTCATCTGCAGTGTCAGAGGCCACACTGGTTGAATCACTCAAACATCCTCAGCTGGATTGCTCATGCCATGAATAATATGTTAGGCTGCATTTCAGAGTAAACAGTGGTCAGCTTGATGTGGTAATGAAGAAGGAAATAGCATATCGGGTAGTCAGAAGAAAGTAGATTGTAAGCAGTATGTAGAATGTGATAGATAGATAGATCAGTCCATCTGTGTGCATGAGAGAGAGAGAGACGGTGGGTAAAGAAAGAAGACTTAGGACTTTCCTGCTTAAGAATCTGTCTGCTGATGCAGGGGACACAGGTTTGATCCCTGGTCCAGGAAGATACCACATGCCACGCAGCAACTAAGCCCGTTTGCCACAACTACTGAAGCCCACTCCCTTGAGCCTGAGCTCCACAACAAGAGAAGCCACTGAAATGAGAAGCGTGTGCACTGCAACTAGAGAGTAGCTCCCACTCATCGCAACTAAAGAAAGCCCGTGTGCAGCAGCAAAGACCCACTGGGCCAAAAAGAATAAATAAATAATTTTTTAAAAATGAAAGGAAAAAGACTTAAAGATCATACCCTGAAATATGGATGTTCTTTCTCTGAGATGAAAACAAATGAGTTTTCATCTTCATGCCTCTCTGGAATTTTAGGATTTTCTGCAGTGGAATGTATTTCTTATAAAATCAGGTAAAATATGCTGAATTTTAATGAATCATATCAGAAGCAAGGAACTTAAATTCATCAAAGTGTTAGGTTCCAAGAACTGAAAGAGGTGCTTGTGTGGGGACTGAGGAAGTTTGAGATAGTTGATGCTAACTCTGAGGAGCCAGATATAGCAGATAATTAAGACAGACAGAAGAGAAGAGATTATGCTAATCATGAAATCCAATAAATGAGGAAGTAGAAAAATCAAAATAAAAATGAGTATAGGGAAGATGAATAAGGACAATCAGATTCCTTTCTTTAGAAACATGTTTTACTTGTAACTAGAGTGGTTATTAAATTAGATAATCAACCTTATTCACCAGCCTTCACTTTAAATTACTGTGGGCTTCCTCTGCAAATCAAACCTATTCTCCAAGATGGAAGAATTCCTGCTTTTAAGAATACGCCATTATGTTGTGAGAAAGTGAAAGTATTAGTCGCTCAGTCACGTCTGACTCTTTGCAACCCATGAACTGTAACCTGCCAGCCTCCTTTGTCCGTGGGATTTTCCAGGCAAGAATACTGGAGTGGGTTGCCACTCCCTTCTCCAGGGGATCTGCCCGATTCCAGGATCAAACTCAGGTCTCCTGCATTGCAGGTGGACTCTTTGCTACGTGAACCACCAGGGAGGCAGTCCTAAAGTGATTCCAAATGGAAAGTTCCCTAAGAAGTTTGGAGTAATGTCAGCAAACTTCGAAAGCAATATTTATCATCATGTGTGTTCTCACACGACTTGTTTTTATACTCATATTCTATAAGCCCTGAAAACAAGTAGAAAGACAGAAACTTGTCGTGAGTGACCACACTTCTCTTTTTCAAGCCTGCCTTGCTCTGCTCTCAGAAATGCTCTTGGGCTTCAGTCTCTGAGACAGACTGGGGTCCTCTGCTACTCCAAACCTCTGGGTGGTTTCCTATGACGTGACCCATAACCAGTGTCCACCAGACAGTGACCTTTGCTTCCCTAATATTCTGTCTGTGCTGTCAACCTGAGGGGCCCCTGCTGCTGCACTGGAGGTGAGAGAATAGCAGCAGGAACCACGTATACAGCACCTACCACGTCAGTCCTCCTCACAGTGCCTCCAACAGTATCATGCATGCAGGGGCATCTCAGTATTGATTTTGGTTGAATGAATGAAAACAACTTTTCATCCCCATTACACAACTAACTATTCAGTGGTTTTGCAGCACACAGTTCTAAAACAGAGATTTTTCCCTGAGACTCTATCACAGCATGAAATGAGAAAACAGTATGAGTTCTAGTACAGTCCCAGGAACGGAGCATTCATTTCTCTGCACTTGCATCCTCCATCTCCAGTTCCTGATTACTTTCCATGTCTGCTTTCTAAAAGCAGGATCATCTCATGTATATATATTAATATAATCTATAGTTTTCCTTCGGATGCCTCTGTGTCTTTAGGAAGCGGATATGTGTAAAGTGTATGTCCTCTAGCTAAATATAATTTATTGCTATGTACCTTCAGTGTCTGTTTATCTTAGGAAATTTGTCTCCCCCGTGGTAGGTTGGTCAGAAAATGCTGACATAATGGAGAACCACTCTGGGAATCGGCAAATTTGAGGTTGACTTGCCAGTATCCAAAGTAACAAGCCTGGCATGAATCATGGCATTTCAAAGATAGCAAGATTGGCAGCCCGTCACCTAGTCAATCTTTTTATAGCAAAGGTGAGGAAAGTGAGACCCCAAAAGCTTAAGTGGCTTTTGAAGAACATTTTGCTAATCATTGAAAAAGTCAGAATTTAATTTAGATATCCTACCCTCTAATCATCACATTGTATTAGCCCACACAATGAGAGATGAACAGGTGTTACTTTTTTTAAAATTAGAATGTTTGAGATTAGGTTATTTCTAAGCAAACCATCGCCTTATCCAATTTATAAATTCCTTGAGCGTAGGAACTGTGTCTTATACATTTTTTTCACTCACATATTAAATATATTATGGAGCACTTAGTATCTCTAAAACAAGTATTTTTTGATTGACTGCTTGATTAACTGAGTACAGAATTAATATGTAATTAGACAATAATTTATTGTGCAACAAATAATACAGTTAGGAAAACAGTCTCTGTTTTGAAAAAGAAAGTTACACAACTTGGCAGGGTTTTTTGGAGAGGTAATATGTATAATTAAATACATATATTTTAGAATCCTAGGTCTGCTATTTAATAGCTTTGTGACCATGGGAAAATTAATTTTTTAAACATCTCTTCCTTCACCTTCTAATGAGAAGAACAATTACCTCATATGGTTGGTTTAAAGATTAAATGTAGTTGTCTGCATAAGTACTTAAAGTGCCTTCAGATGGAGAATAGCCAACAAATACTGGTTATGATCAGCTAATTATGAGCACAGTAATACCTAAACTTTAAAGTTTTTAGAATATAAGTCAGGATATAACTGAACGAGAAAAGCCCGTCTAGCTGGGGAATTGTTTTTTAATCTCTCTTATTTGTTCTCTGAAGAAATCAATGGAAAATATGTCTTAATCTGCAGCAATTTGGTGCCATAGCAACAGCAACCTGCTCCAGAAATATTGCTATGTAAGGAAAAATCACTATAGGATAGCCATGATTAAGTAGTTTATTAATAATAATAAGATGTATTTTTTTCAAATGGAATCTAAGCTTAGCTTGTGGGGAGGAATTTTTAAATTTTTTAAAACTCTTAAAATGTCATGAAAATATGGAACACTCCTGTACTTTTTGGCATAAATTTGTGCTCCATGTAAAACTATGTAACTTTCAAATATTTGCATCAACTGTCCTAGCACTTAGGAGAAAAACAGATAATACTCAAAGAAAAGTTGTCAAAGAGAAAGTAGTAACCATAATCTATTTTAAAATTACTTTTAAGTACAGGTGCAGTTTCAGAAAAATGGAATTGGTCTAATAAGCTTATAGATTTATCTATACATGACTGAAAAGCTTAGCACCACAATTATGATAACAGTGTCTGTAAAATTATATCCTAAGTTTCAAGGCTTTCACTGTTTCAGACAAGTTCAATCACATCTCAAATGACTTCCTTTTCCATGGATATCAGAATAAAACACTTTTAGGTCCTTATTGTTTACCGGGAGTCTAAATGAGGACCTAATTGCCCAAGTTTACATGAAGACTTTCATGAAAATAAAATGGTGCTGAACTCTCCCAAACTCAGTAACTATATTGTGATTATTTATGTCACCCCTATATTTCTCTCAATTAATGTAGATGGACCTTATGGACTTCGCGTTAATTCTGATAGAGGACTAAAAGTAGGGGAAGTGTTCACTGTGGATGTTGGAGAAGCCATCTTATTTGATTGTTCTGCTGACTCTTATCCTCCCAACACCTACTCCTGGATCCAGAGGACAAACAATGCCACGCATGTCATTAAGCACGGGCCTCGCTTGGAAGTTGCATCCGAGAAAATAGCCCAGAAGACAACTGACTATATGTGCTGTGCTTACAACAACATAACTGGAAGGCGAGATGAAACTCACTTCACCATCATCATCACTTCTGTAGGTAAGTGAACGTAAAAGGAAGGGATCTGATGAAACCCAAACGCATGTCAGCCTTGCTCTGCTCCTATTTTATACTTGTGTGGAAGAAAATATCATTGTGTGTATCATATATTCTAGGAAACTTTTTTTTGAGTTAATTAAGCCATGGTTTCTAACAGTCAAAGAAGAAAACCCAAAGAATAGTGGAGAGAGAAATCAGTTGCTAGCTCTGAGGGGCTATAAAGAAAAAGAGAATTTTAGTACAGTCCTTCTAAATGTGCATTCTTGCTTTTCTGATTTTACAAACAGGAATAAAAGAGAAGCAGATTACTCATTTGTAAAAGTTTATGTATACTGTTGCATTAAGTCAGACGAACACACCTCCGTGAATTAGCAATGCGATTTCCCTACCATCTGGCCTCCTTCTCACCATCCTTCATGGGCTTCCCTTCCTTCACCATCTGAAGCCTGAAATCTGTGGGATTTAGCAACAGGGGTCCCAACACCTTGAAAACTACAGAATTTTGTAAACTTGTGAAATTTGGCATTTTCTAGAAGTCATCTAATTTTTAGAAAGGTCATAAATCCAAAGAGTTAAGAATCATTGCCTAAAATACTTATGTCCACCAAATTCCCAGCTTTCTGAGCCTTCTCTTCTCTCTACAGTATGACTTTATTCACTCCCATAGTTTCATGTGTCACTGGTACATTTGTACCAGTGTACAAATTTGTAAGGCTCTTAAACTGTATACACAATTACCTTCTAAATGTCTCCACTTTGACGTGCCAGGGGCAGCATACAGGTCCAATATACCAAAAGTGAAACATCTTCTTTACCCTCAAATTGCTATTCTTTCTGTTTCCCTATTTAAATGAATGGTCCTAGTATCTACCAACCTTAGCCAGAAAGTTAAATGCCATCCAGACTCTTTTCTCTTGCTTATTGCCCGGCCCAACATCCAATCAAGTTTGTCCATTTTCCTTTCTTCCTATTTCTCAAGCCCATTCTCCTCTCTCCTTTTTCCTCCTCCTTTCTTTTCTTCTTCTCCTTTCCTTCCCCCTCTCCTCCTCTTCCTCCTAAATATCTCCATTTGTGTCTTCTCTTTCTTAATAGCCCTGGTGCCTAGGATAGGACCCATTACACAGAAAGTCAATGCATATTTTTTAAAATAAGTAAAACAAGAATATAATCCTTAGAATTTTCAATACTTGACCCGTAGGCCATGTGCATCAGAATCACATGGGAATATCTAATAATATATTTTCATTAAGATACCTTAGATCTTTCGGATCTGGACCTGGCAGCTCATAAACGGGATCTGAATATTCAGCAAGCACAAGCAAGACACCCACTTGTTTATGGTGACTTTTTTCCTCCATAGCCTATTAAATTTATTTAAAAACTCATAATGAGCCATCAAGCATTATAAGACTATTATAAATATACAGATTGATAAACATATGGTAGATGGGATCTTCCCAAGACTCCTTAAAATCAAGGGTATTCATATTTGCAAAAATCATCTGCGTACACTGGAACTTACATACAAACATGGTAAGGTTTTCTTTTTACTCTTATGAAGAAAATGCCACACTTTCTAGAAGAGTGCTATCCAGTGGAACTTTTGCTTTGAAGGAAATGTTTGATATCTGCTCTATCTAATATAGTACTTCCTAGCCTCATTTGGATTTTCTTCTTTTTTCCCTCTTTCTTTTTTAAATTATAAAAGCAATTTACAAGAGACTTGGAAAACACAGAGCAAAGTTACATATAGTTTCTCTATATATTACAGTTATTTTAAAGTGGATAAATTAAGAGTTTTAGTTGGAATTTCAATATCAAACTCTCAAAAAATAATGGAATGAATAGACAGAAAAGTAGAAGGATATAGTAGACCTGAAAAGCACCATGAATCAATTCAACTTAATTAACATTTATACAATTTTTACACAACGATAGTATGCAAATCCTAGTCAAGTTTCCATAGCTTATTTGGTTTTTGAGCATTTAAAATATGGTTATGCCACTGAGGAACTGAAGCTTTTATTTTATCCCTGTTAATTTTAATTTAAGTATTTCTAATGGCTAACATATATCTAGTGACTACCATATTGGACAACGCAGTGCTAGAATTTTTACCTGAATTATGCTTCATTTGGGCAGTAGTTAATAACATATTTTCCTTATAGGTCTCAAAAACATATATGTGTTTGTGTTAGTCTCTCTGTCATGTCTGACTCTTTGCAACCCCATGAACTGTAGTCCGCCAGTCTCCTCTGTCCGTGGCATTCTCCAGGCAAGAATACTGGAGTGGGTTGCCATTCCCTTCTCCAGGGGATCTTCTTGACCCAGGGATCAAACCCAGATCTCTTGCACTGCAGACAGATTCTTTACCATCTGAGCCACCAGGGTGTTTAGGGTTATATAAATCAGGCAATCAGTCTTTCATTATTTGACACCTGTTATGGGCCAAATACTAGGGTAAATGCCATCTGAAAAAAAATAATTCCTGTTAACAAGATGCTCATAGTCTGATATGAGTGGGTGGCAGGCATGTAAGTAAACAGCTAGCATACTTTACTTTCTATTTTACCAAGTTTTTAATATATTTAACCAGCTTTTTACCTCAGTGGTTAACCAAAACATAACTTTTAAAAACAGGAAATTAAGTATGTAATTTTGTGGCAGTTTGGATGTTGTCTTAGACTTTGTTCCTCATACTCACTGCAAGTGAAAACATGTCTATGATATGTAGGTGTGTACTGCACTGAAACTTTTCTTACTGCCTAAACTTTTTCCATTAATATTCAGCCAATCTATTATCATAATATGAGAATCCCTCAATATTTGATTCAGATCTTTTTACCAAAGCCCAAAGACAGCTACAGTCTTAATATCAAATAATTACCTTTTGCAAAATCTAAAAAAACCTGTTTGACCTGTACAAAGACCAGACATTTGTTATTATTGTAACTAAGAGGAGCAGGTGCTTATTTTTCGGAGTAATTCAGTGTTGTCAACATTCATGACCTCTTTGTGGCTTGTAGAGCTGTTTTCCAATCCCCAAATGTCCACAGAACTTAAACAGTAGCAAATGGCAAAGAAAATGAGTAGTATTAATGTGTTTTAAGTATTTGATTTTTAGAAACTTTTCCAAATCAATGAATCTCTACAATGCATATTAAAGGTACAAGACAACCAGGTGGCTCAGTGGTTTCCACCTGCTAAACAGGAGTTACAGTTTTGATCTCCGGGTCAGGAAGATCCCCTGGAGAAGGAAATGGCAACTCACTCTAGTATTCTTGCCTGGGAAATCCCGTCGACAGAGGAGCCTGGCAGGCTATCGTCCACGGGGACACAGAAGAGTTGGACATGACTTAGGGAATAAACAGCAACAACCTACAGTGAAAAAACTGGACATCGTTTGTGACTGTCAGTTGAACACTTACTGACCATCCACTCTGATGAGCTACCTATATTAATATCTGTGGAAAATGCAAAATAATTTAGAGTGGTGAGATGTCTGCTTTTGAGATATTTTTAAAACCAAGTGACGCTTGACATAACCAGAGTCTAGTTGTAAGAAACAGAACATCTTTGTAATGAGGCAAAGAACATGGCCGATCAAAAAAATCTCAGCAATAAGACACGAGAGGCAAAGGAAGAAGGGGTCAAAGATGACTATGTAGTCATAAATTTGGAAAGAAAACAACAAGCACCAGAAATAATCAAAGGTTTTGATTATTTGATGGGGACTTTCAGTTCAGGAGAGGAAGACCAGAGAGTGTGGCTATCAGCTCTATGTTTTCCTGCCTGTTTAAGACTAAAGCAGATGGTGCCGCCCCCGTCTTTGGACTATGATTCACATCTAAGTTATCAGTAGATCTCTTTGTATCTTAGTAGAGATATCCTAAAGAAGACAGGGGAAATAGGCAAAGTCACACAGCTAGTCAGTGATAAAGTAATATCTGAATTCAAAAACTCCTTTTTTTATCCACTGAGTAAACTCTCTCCCTTGACGTTAACTGCGAGTATCAATGTCTAAAAAATATGTCACATATATACAGGATATGTCACATATATACAGGATATGTCACATATTTGTACAAGATAGTATGTATTTTCTTATCACCTTATCTAACTTTATGCTATAAACAAATAGATACTCTGGTTTATCCAGACGTATACTTTCATATTAGTGAGAAATAATATTTGTAACTAAAAGTAATACCTAGTATGTAACTTTCAAGAAAAGAATGGCAATTAAAGTAATAACTTAGCATTCATATTTTGGAAGAACAATGATTTTATTACTGTAATTAAAGACTTTCTTGAATGGAAGTATCCCTACTTTAAAATTTAACTGGGTCTAAATCACTATTGTGACATGCAATATACATAAAATAAAAATGTTTATAATCAGAATTCAAATGCTCACATTTCATGACAACATTCCAATGTACAAGTTGTTAGAGTTCTCAAGAGCCATATGGCCACAATTAGAGATTTAGCCATAGTAGAAATATTTTTATATGTGATCCAGCAAAATCTCTAATTTTTTAGTATCTATTTCTAATTGCACAACTTTTCATAAAGAAGAGAATGGTAAAATGACCCTACTCCTAGGCAGGAAAATGAATTTACTGATTTCTGTCAACTACCTAGAAATTTCCTGGTTAAGATTTCCAGGAGATGTATTTCACTTTAGATCATAGAGGATAACAACTGAGATGAGCTACAACCCTTACATCCAGACCCTGTAGCCTTAGGTGACATCCCATGAGCATCTATCACAGAATAACTGTGTCTGTCAAGTGGGGCTGTGGTAGGGTGTGGAAATAGCATGCCCCCAGCAGGTCATCTTCATTGCCATAGGAACATGAATCACTGGCCATAATCAGCTTACAGACTGGATGGGAGTGATCTCAGCACTCCATTCTGATCTAGAAATAGACACGCTGACTGGTGGCATATGGCTGTCTTGTTTCAGGTGCAGTCTCTCAAACAGCAGGGCTGCGATTCCATGGATACCACACCTCTCGCCTATATTTGCACTTAATATGTTATTTCATTTTATTTGTTTGCCTAAGGAGGGGGCAAATAGCATTTGCACTAGGGCTTTGGCAAATGAGTCAATCGTGTTTAGAAAGGGGGAGAATGGCATGCTATGTGCTAAAGAGTACAAAATTCTCTGAAAGAAGGAAGAGGGGAGCTGCTGCAAATGTCCAGACCCACATTTGGGATTCCTGTATGTTCTCCGTGGCAGTAAGGTCAAAATTCCGCCATCGTCTTCATTTCAATCTGGGTTCTAGAAATCCATCTCTCTACAGCACACTTGCCTGGGAGCTGATGCCACAGCAACTGTGCCACTTATTTCATCCTGGACAAACCTGACATTTATTATTTTGTAAATTTCAAATATTGAACTTGATAAGTTTTGTGTATTTTGGTAGAGAGAAGCAGTGTTTTGTTTTGTTTTTAATTGGAGGATAATTGCTTTACAATGTGTTATGGTTTCTGCCATCAGTTCAGTTCAGTCACTCAGTTGTGTCTGACTCTTTGTGACCCCATGGATTGCAGCACACCAGGCTTCCCTGTCCATCACCAACTCCTGGAGCTTGCTCACACTCATGTCCATCGAGTTGGTGTTGCCATCCAACCATCTCATCCTCTGTTATTCCCTTCTCCCCCTGCCTTCAGTCTTTCCCAGCATCAGGGTCTTTTCCAATGAGTTAGTTCCTCGCATCAGATGGCCAAAGTATTGGAGCTTCAGCTTCAGCATCAGTCCTTCCAATGAATATTCAAGACTGATTTCCTTTAGGATGGACTGGATTTCCTTAAGGATTGTATGGTGCCATATAACAACACAAATCACTCACAAGCATATATACATACACACACACACACACACACACACACACACACACTCCTCCCTCTTGAGCCTCCCACCCACCCGACCCCCATCCCAGCCCTTTAGGTCAGCACAGAGCGCCGGGATGGGCTCCCAGTTTTATACAGCAGCTTCCCACTAGCTGTGCCTTTTACACATGGTAGTGTATAGATAGATCAATTGATCGATCACAGTGCTACTCTCTCAGTCCAGCCCACCCTCGCCTTCCCCCACTGTGCCCACAAGGCCATGCTCTACCTCTGTATCTCTATTCCTGCCCTGCAAATAGGTCCATCAGTACCATTTTTCTAGACTCCATGTATGAGAAGCTGTGTTGAGAGAATCAGGACTCTCTAGAAAAGAAAGGGGCCTAAACAGGGAAGATCGTTAGTTCTGAGAAAAGGATTGCCTCTCTTCTTCAGTCTCCAGGGAGACTTGGCCATGGCCAAGGATTTGAGCCAACAGGTGCTAGTCACCTCAGGATACTTTCTGATGGAGGGCTAACAGAGGCCAAAGGGGAGAGAGGCAGAGGGCAATAAGGAAGGAGCCTGAAGGAATAAGGAAGTAATGCTAAAGAGAAAGAGTTGGATCCCCTCTAGGACAGAATGTACAAATTTAGTCATTCCAGGAAACACAAGTAAAAGGGACAAAAGTTTTAAAATGAAGGAGAGGGGAGGAGATGCGTCTTATCTCGTTTAAACATCCAGTCCTTGCTTGTTGAACCTACTACAAGGCATCAAAATCATAGGAGTGCCTGCAGAGCCAGTGTATGCCAGACTAACTTCAGCATTACGAGAAACACTCTGAAATAATAATTATTAGCATGTTTTCAAGCTTAAGGGGAAAAACAGCTGAGACTACATTAAAATATTTTTCATTGTAAAGTGTATTGTAGACAGTTGACCCAAATAAATTAGCATTGAATTTATTTCTAGGGACTAGGGGATATTGAATTTTAGTGAAGGTAGTCGGGCTATCAAGAAGTGAGAGAGCTGGAGTACATCAAACTGGGTGTTAGAAAAGGTTAGAGGAAAAAGTGAATATATTGAGCCTACCTGCCAATTGTTAAAAACATTAAATTTTTGGCAATCAGTGGGAAAATGTATTTCTCCAGTCTCCATTCTAGGACTTACTGTCTATGGTGTGTGTTTTCATTTCTCTGAAACTGTTTCTTCATCTGTACCTATAAATGACACTTTTAATTTCTTTATTATTTTCATTATTACTGATATGACATACCTATACCAAATAAATGGGAAACAAATGTACATTTGGTTTTATACATATATAATGCACCTAAATTTGATTTTATATATCTGAAAATTGGCTAATGTTGATTTCAGTACTTGGATCTAAAATAAGAGAATTCACTTGCTAAAAGTGGTGCCCAAGTAATATGCTGTATCTTAAATCATGCCACTTTATTACTTAGCATTTCTTATCAATTTTTTTCTGCTGTTACTTTGCTTTTGTACTGCTGGTGTCTCAGACCATTCTGTTTGCCTCTGTCTTACTGATAGCCACACCAGAGTATGGGTCCTTCTGAATTATACTTTAGAAGTAAAATTGAATAGCTTTGTTGAGCTTCTAAAATTGTACTTCTGAAATGGTAGAGAATGTGAAAACCAGTCATATAAAGAATATCATCTGGAGATACTGGATCTGAAGAAGAGACTTCTCAAAGGAGAAGTAAGAGCTTCATCAAACAATCGATGTGGCATCATCCAGGGTCTGGTTTATTTGTTGTAGTTCCAGTTGGTGGAACCAAGTAGATTTGAGTGTAATGATTTAAAGGATTTCTATTTCTCATATAATGGTCAGGCAAAAGTGGTAGAAAGAGCAGAGAATTGTAGTCGGCACTACTAAATTAAATTTGAGTCCTATATTGGAATTTTAGCTTGAACATCTTTAATATGAAGCTTGTTATCACTGCATTGTTTTGATTTGCATTTCTCTAGTAATTAGTGATGTTGAGCATCTTTTCATGTGACTGTTGGCCATTTGTATGTCTTCTTTGAAGAAATATCTATGTCTTTTGTCCATATTTTGATTGAGTTTTTTGGGTTTTTGATAATGAGCTGTGTGAGTTGTCCATATATTTTGGAATTAAGTCTTTGTTGGTTGTATCATCTGCAAATATTTTTCCCCAGTTCTTAAATTGTTTCTTTGTTTTGTTTATGGTTTCCTTTGCTGAGTGTGCAAAAACTTACAAGTTTTATTGGGTCTCAACTGTGGGTTTTTTTGCTTTTATTTCTTTTGCTGTGGCAGACTAATCTAGGAAAATATTGCTGTGATTTATGTCACAGAATATTTTGCCTAAAAGTATTAATTCTTGTTAGATTATTTTTTCACCTCTAAAATCTAAGAGGCAAAAAGTGTCTAACAAACAAATAGTGAGGAAAAGAGGAATAAAATAAACTCCTAATAAAACCAAATTAAGACAAAAGAGGAGAGGGCAAAAATGTAGGGTATGTGGAAAAAAATCAGATTATAGTTAGAAATGAAAATATATTAATGATTACATTATATATTCATGGACTATATATTCCAACTAAAAGACAAGTATTGTAAAGCTAGGTATTAAAATACTATTTAACACTTATAAGAGATATACATTATATAAAGGATGCTGAAAGTAAATGAGTGAACAAAAAGGCCATGCAAATGGTCCAAAGAAAGCGGGTGTGGCCACACTAATACCAAAGAAATTAGATAAGAATTAGATATATTTCTTAAGACAAGAAATATTACTTTAGGTTAAAAATGGACATTTCATAAAAATGAAGTGATCTGTTCAGCAGGAAGATATAAAAATTCTGAATTTATATGCATCTACTAGAATAGCATCCAAGTACATCTAATAAATAGCAAAAATTGAAAAGAGAAATAGAAAAGTCCACAGAGTGGGAGATTTTAGCATATTCCTTAGTAACTGATAGAACAAGCAGTCAAAAACCAAGCAACAATAAAGAAAACCAATTTAACCCAAATGAAATAATATGAATATTGCACACAACAACTACAGAATTCAGGGGATATTATTCAGTTAATAAGATTGTTGCCATGTATGAGAGTGATGGGAAAATTGTTGATTGTTATACTGAAGTGATGAAGATGATAATACAGAGAAAATTTGAAAGTGCATTGTTTCCATAGCCATTACACTATGTATGGCCAAAAAATATCTGAGTTCTTCCAGTATTCAAAAACTATTATCCAGTTTAGCAAAGCAGTTATTCAAATTTCCATTGAATGAAGTTCCAACAAATGTCACCATTGTCTCAGTTTCATCTTAATAACCAACCAACATTCATGGTGAAGTTACACTTGTTTATCTTTGACGTAAACTATTTTTTTACTGAATTGGATAATAACCAAGCATTTATTTGAAGTCTAATTGATTCAAAATATGGTTGAAAATACACAAATTCAGCCAGAATCAACAAAAACAAGCCATGAGAATCAGTTAGATATCTGGAATTAGCAATAAAGAGTATCGCATACTTTATTATTAATTCTAAATTAGGCTACACATCTATCACATCAGTAAAATTTATAACTTTTGTGTGTAGATATGTGCATACAGCTTTTTTGATCCTCAGTTATTAGCATACCACTGCATTGTTGTTGTTCTTGTTGTTCGGTTGCTCAGTCGTGTCCAACTCTTTGCAGCCCCGTGGACTGCAACACTCCAGGCTTCCCTGTCCTCCGCCATCTCCCGGAGCTTGCTCAAACTTGCATCCATTGAGTCCGTGATGCCGTCCAACCCTCTCATCCTCTGTCGTCCCCTTCTCCTCCCACCTTCAATCTTTCCCAGCATCAGGGTCTTTTCAAATCAGTCAGTTCTTCACAGCAGGTGGCCAAAGTATTGGAGCTTCAGCTTCAGCATCAGTCCTTCCAGTGAATATTCAGGACTCATTTCCTTTAGGATGGACTGATTGGATCTCCTTGCAGTCCAAGGGACTCTCAAGAGTCTTCTCCATACCACTGGATATAGTGTCCTATTTGCATGAACTTCATGTAAAACTTTCTTGGCTGCCTCAAATCACATAATATCCAAGCAACAAGAGAACTTAAAGGCCAGTCACTCCAGCCTTTTCATTTTACTGCTGTGAAAATCCAGGCCCTTAGAGGTAAGTAGCTCATTCAGCACTGCCCAGCTCTTTAGAGAAAACAGACCTGTGAAGTAGGAGCACGGTATCTGAAGAAAGGTCTAGACCTCGCTCAGTGACCACCCAAATGCTACAACAGCTACCCACCAAAAGTCCAGGTTCTAACAGTGGGAGAGGGTAACTTTTTCTACAAATTATTAACCAAGAGAAAAGGAAGAAAAATTCCTAATAAGTTTTGTGATGTTTTGGTCTAGGTCAGAACCAATAAGTTGCAATTCTAGCTCATTTTATACTACCTTGCTTTTATTTCTTCTCCCCAAAGCTGGAAAAAGCTTAATTTACAACCTCTTTAAAAACAATAAATATTCCATAGCTATTGTAATGCCATAAAAAGAACATTTTGAGGGCTTCTCTGGTGGTCCTGTGGTTAGGAATCCACCTGCCGATGAAGGGGACACAGGTTTGATCCCTGGTGTGGGAATAATCCACATGCCGCAGCGCAGCTAAGCCCACGGACCACAACGACTGCAGCCTGCGCACTCCAGAGTCCGTGCGCGATAGCTCCCGAGCCCATGTGCCACAGCTCCGGAAGCCCTGCGCCGTCGAGCCCATGCTCCACAGCGAGAGAAGCCCGCACACCGCAACCAGAGCCTCGCCTCCACTCACCGCAGCTGGAGAAAGCCCTCACACAGCAACAAAGACCCAACACGGCCTACATAGATAAACAGATCTTTAAAAACATATAAAGAAAAAAGGGGACTCTCAAGAGTCTTCTCCAACAAGAGCAATTCAAGAGAAAGTCAAGGAGAGATCATGATTCCCCTGACTTTTTAACTGGAGTTTAACAAATATGATATACACTACATTATAACAAGATTCAGGGAAGATTACAAAGTGGCAAGTGTTGTAGGTAGAAAAGCTGAGAGAGTATATAGAGGTCCACAGTGAAAGAAGGGAAAGATTAAATTTTCATCTGTATCTTGGCTGCTGGAGGCCTCAGCCAAGTCTTGGTGGTAAAAAGTCAGCAGGAGGCAGGCTGGGTATTTATTGCAGATGAGTCGCCACTGTGCTCTCCACCACACCCAGATGCTCCAAGCTGTTCTCCACCATGGCAGAAGGGAAGTGACATCCCATAACTGTCACCCCCACATTCAACTGGACTCAGGTGGGCAGCTACCACCATTCATGTCCTGATCAATAACTGAGTCACATGTTATATGGAGGACTTCTGTTACTTGCTTTTGTTGAAGGTCACAACAATTTCCACTTCATAGATTAACTCTCTAAGCATGTTGTAGTCTGAAACTAGTGTCAACTTCGCCGTACTTAGTACATTTTGTCAAAACAGCATCAAAATGAGGAAGCACAGAGTGTCAAGAGTCTGGGATCTCATCTGGACTCTGCCACTTACTTCCTGAGTGACCCCAGGGAAGCCTCAGATTCCACATCTCTAAGAGGGCATAATGCTAATAATGTGCTATGCTGTGCTTAGTCGCTCAGTCGTGTCCAATTCTTTGCGACCCCATGTAGCCCGCCAGGCTCCTCTGTCCATGGGGATTCTCCAGGCAAGAATACTGGGGTGGGTTGCCATGCCCTCCTCCAGGGGATCTTCCCAACCCAGGGATGGAACCCAGGTCTCTTGCATTGCAGGCAGATTCTTTACCCTCTGAGCCCTCCCTAATAACATTGTTTTGACATCCAGGGGTCAGTACGTATCATGAACTCTTAGAATGGAGCCTGATGCATTGTAAGCACTCAACAGGTGTTAGCTATTAGCACTATATTTTATATAGGAATATTAACAAAAGGAATGACTTACAAGCCAAAGTGAATTGTAGTCGAAACTGGGACTTAAAATATTTTGTTGACAATTACACACATTTTATTTTAGAGATTAAAATCTCTTTATTGGTCAAAAATTAGTAATGATTTAAACTTAACACCTCTCCTCTTGCACATTTCATCACATACCACCACTCTAGAAAATCCACATACATGAACAGGGCTAAAATAAGTGAGATGGGAAGAGAGAGAGAGAGAGAGCAGCATAGCATCCGGGGATGTTCATACAATGAGATCAAACAGATCCAGGTTAAATGCTAGCTAACACTATTGAAAAATATGACATGAGCTATTTGCTGCATCTAGTATAACATAATGGTATTATCCTGAACAGCCCACCACATTTCCAATTATAAATATCCTTAGAAAGTTTAGTGTGTATTCTCAAATAAATGTATTCCTTCTGTTAGGTCCTGCTCAGACTCTGTATGTGTGTATGTGTGTGTGTGTGTGTGTGTGTGTGTGTGCATGTGTGTGTGTGTGTGTACAGTATAACAGTTGCAATACTGTGCCGTTTAGAATAAAGCATAAAGTCAAGCTATATAATAATTTAGTATTGATATTTAATAAAAATATTAAAATATACTTGTCTTCTTATTTAGGAATAGAGAAGCTTGCACAGAAAGGGAAATCATTGTCCCCTTTAGCAAGTATAACTGGAATATCACTCTTTTTGATTATATCCATGTGTCTTCTTCTCTTATGGAAAAAATTTCAACCCTACAAAGGTAAGTTAAAGTTTAATATATATATATGAATGGTTTATATGTATACTAAAAAGTATCTTATTGTGTATTTTTCTTTCTTGGTTTTTAGTTATAAAACAAAAGCTAGAAGGCAGGTAATGCATATGTTTCTATGAAAATAATTTTTCTCTTGAATGCTTTCTCTTCGATGATCAAGACTGACAGAAACACCAATTTGTCTTTTCAGGCCAGAAACAGAATACAGGAAAGCACGAACATTTTCAGGTAACGGCCAGGCTGAGAGGGGCTGTGTATTATCATTATTAATATATATTGTTAATATTAACTATTCTCTACAATGTACTATTGAGATAACAGAATTCATCCCCTCCCAGGGTGACTGCCCTGACTTCACGAAGTGCTATCTCTTGTATTAGTTTTCTGTAGGTCACATAGATCTGTAAGATAAGCCCCAAAAGACACTTTCAACACCATTTTACAGGCAAGAGAACTAAGGCTCAGAGAGGCTAGCATTCGCCCACCATCATTGACCCATACTCCACTGACCCTCTTACAGTTTGGGAACTGCCCAAGTGTTCTCTCGCTGTGTCAGTTTGTAAGGCAGACACAGTGCTGGCAGCTCCTGTCTGGGGAGAAGAGGAAAGGGAGGTCCCCCGGGTTGCTGCTTCTCCGACCCTAGGGGTGCCCCTCACTGCCATCACTTCTGACTTCCGCCTGAGTTGTTAACAGTGGGGTTTTTGCTCAGGCCTTAAAGTCAAAGGAGCTGGATTTCTGTCCCATATGTGCCTCTTCTCCCCAGTGTTACCTTGGGAAAATTATTTTTCCTGACCTCAACTCATCTCTACAATAGAGCTCATAACGTCCCCTCAGGTTGCTCTGAGAATTAAATCCAGTGTGATAGGTGCCTAATACAATGCCTGGATTCTTAGTAAACATGAGTCTTCTTCCCCTTATCTAGTCCTTCTCACAAATAACAAAGTGTCGGAGTTCTGAAAGCTCCCAGAGGCTATCTGGAAGAGCCACCCTACATTTTACAGATGGTAGCTTAGGTGATATTGGACTTGCATATTCTATTTTGTATGCATAGGCAGCCATGAAGTGACAGAAAGTTGCTCAGTCATGTTCAACTCTTTGCGACCCTCTGGTCTATACAGTCCATGGAGTTCTCCAGGCCAGAATACTGGAGTGGGTAGCCTTTCCCTTCTCCAGGGGATCTTCCCAACCCAGGAATCGAACCCAGGTCTCTCACATTACAGGTGGATTCTTTACCAGCTGAGCCACAAGGAAGCTCTTAGTCACTTATTTTTTTATTATGAGTCCTAGTGACTCTGTTAGATCTAGCAGGATACAGCAATATTATGGGTGGATTAAGAGCTGCTGCGATTGACACATTGAGGCCTTGGTGGCCATAATCTCTGGAAATGAAAGTTACAAAGGGCAAGGCTGCCCACATGTGTTTATTTGAATATATATGATACACCACTGTTCCTACATCAGACTTTAAGAATAATTGTCCCAATTCAGTTTCAATTCTGAGCTTCAAAAGGAGTGATTTCCAGTACTACTTAGTGGCAGCATGACTATAGAGGATTGTTGTTGCTATTCAGTCACTCAGTCATGTCCAACTCTGTGACCTCACGGACTGCAGCAAGCCAGGCTTCCCTGTCCTTCACTATCTCCCAGAGTTTGCTCAGCTTCATGTCCCTTGAGTCAATGGGAAATGTTAACTTGGTTTTATACATATACCACTTGAAGCACACCATAAAGATCGCTTTATAAAGGTTTCTTTAAAAAAAAAAACAATCGCAGTTCAAGGCATTTGGTTTGTAAAGAGTATTTGTTTTCCATTTCAGGCCACGAGGATGCGCTGGATGACTTTGGAATATACGAATTTGTTGCTTTTCCAGATGCTTCTGGTGTTGCCAGGGTTGGTTTTCTAGTAGCTGCTTATCCTAGAAATAGCATTCTGCTTCAGCAGAGGTGTAAGCAGCACTCCTTTGCACCTGGGGGCACTGCAATCCAATGGCTGCGCTACCCTCAGCCGTATTGACTCACTCTGTAATGAATGACAGTGCCGGATGTGGGGAGCTAAAGTGTCATTCTAAGCCTCTATCAAAAACGCTAACACAAATAAGGAAATTACATGAATTCATAAGCATTCTTTACCTGGTAAGCTCAGTGGAGAATTAACTCGGTTGAAGGTCAAAAGAATTGAATAAAAGAGGGATGGACAGACACTGGTTTATGTCATTCTGCATCACTTTGATAACTGTGGACTCTCTTCACTGACTCTCTCTGTCATTTAGTTTACCCTTTAATTCCCCCTCATATCACCTGAGGACATTGGAGACAATTGATTATACAGGTACTTTATGTTGTTCGGAAGAAAGGTAGTGTATAAACCCAAAATATGCAGGTACATATATTTATTTTTTTCTGAAGGTGCAAGAGAACTTTTATACAGTTGAAGCTTTTTTTTTTTTTTCAGTCTGCACAGACAAGGTCTTTGAAGCAATCAATTTTGTTTAAGAGACAAATAGAATGCTTCTCTGAGCTAATCAGCTCATTAACATTTTATAGATTTATATACAACCGATCTTTCCTGTTTCCTTATTCCCCTGTGATAGTTCACCTAAGAAAGGGGCCCCTGAAATGAACTACTTGCCTCTTGGGCATTTACATTTCCATTTTTTAAAACTATTTGCCATTTGGGATTGGTTGTCGCACTTGTTCAGAGAATTCTGAGGTTCTGAGGTTCATCCAGCAAGTTACCTGGCCACAGGCTTTATTTCTCAAACGCCCGCGAGTAATGGAGGGGGAATGATGGAATTTCATCCTCTTGTGGGTGAGTCATAACACCAGTGTCCACATCATCACTGGTAAAGGGCAAAACGGCATTGCAAAATCTTTGCATGTCCTGTTCAGTCTCAGGCAGGATAGGCTCACCGTTCACTTCTACAACCAAAACAACAAAAAATAAACAATTTGGTGGATCAGTTATTTCAGAGACAGCTCCTCATCATGACAGCAAGCACCCTCTCAGGCATGGCTTTTAAAAAGGGAAGCAGGAAATTGAAGCCTGATAAGACCTGGAAATGAATTTTGAAGGCATATTTTATTCCTAGGGATGTGTTGGAAAGGGGTGAGTTTTATGTAAGAAACATTAAATTTATTCTTGCAATTAACCAGTACTCAGTTTTAAGACTGTATTGAGAGGAACTCTGCTCAAAATGCTACAGCTCTAAAGAACCTAAGGCCAAGAAATGAATGCTTGATTACATACCAGAAAAGTGAAAGTGTGAGCCACCTAGTCATGTCCAACTCTTTGTGACCCCATGGACTGTAGCCCACCAGGCTTCTCTGTCCATGGGATTCTCTAGGCAGGAATACTGGAGTGGGTAGCCATTCCCTTCTCCAGGGGATCTTCCTAACCCAGGGATCAAACCCAGGTGTCCTGCATTGCAAGCAGAATTTTTTTTTACCATCGGAGCCACTGGGGAATCTGTTGTAAGTGGAATAACTCAATTTGGAACCATACCCATCTTCAGAGATGAAAACTCCTGAAGAATCAGCTGAGGTCTTTCATTGGCAGTTCCAGGTGCTTTGGGAAGAAGTGAGAAACCAACATGAACAACCCGAGAAAGAGGAGGAAAAGGATCCACGTTAGAAGCAGCCAGAACTGTATGAAGATTAGCAGCTGAGTGCCATGGCTTTGACAAAGGAATAATAGCATTACCAAGATCTCAAAATTGAAGTTAAGAAGGGGAATTAATTACTAACTTTATGAGTTTTCAACAATCAGAATCCATCTTTTAGTTTCTCATGGTACATGAATAGATGAATACTTCTCTGTCTACTTGCTATACCTTTCATTGTCCATTAAGCATTTCTTTTCGGGAATTGTACAGAAAGCAATGGATGGAATGAACAAATTTATTACTTGCTAACAGCTCTAGTATTAGGTTAGGTAAGTAAGTTAGTCATTTTCTATATAGATTGCTTTCTAAAATTTTTTAAAGACTTTTTTTGATGTGGACCATGTTTAAAGTGTTTATTGAGTTTGTTACAATATTGCTTCTGTCTTACGTTTCGGATTTTTGGCCAGGAGGCACGTGGGATCTTAGCCCCTGACCAGGAATAGGACCTGCACTCACTGTATTGGTAGGCAAAGTCTTAACCACTGGACAGCAGAGAAGCCTGTAGATTGCTTTTATCATAGCCCCTAAAAAACCCCTATACCAAAGAAAATCAAGAGTTGGTCTTAACTCCAGACTCTGGACCAAAGTTCCCTTGACACAAAATTGATGGGATAAATTGAATCACATAGCGTAGGACTGTTGTGAAAGCTTTAACAAGTACAATAGAAATAGGAAGTTTCCAGAAAAACCTGAAGCTAAGATGTTCCAAAGTGATCGGCAAGTCAAATGGGAATAAAATAATGAACTCTTGAGATGATCTATATAGTGCAAAGAGTCCTCCGCAGGTAGGACGATATAAATACAAACGACTGAAAGTGGCCACAAGTACAGTAAACATAGGATGAGTTGGATTGAGGAGGGGAGCTACGCTTTAGCTAAGGACTTGGAAAGCAGTATTTATAAGAATAACAGCATCAAATATAAGAAACAGGAGTTAATGAAACAAAAAAGCCACTTGCAGTAATAAAATGCATGTTGATCTTAACCAAGCATATGCTACTATACTTACCACATTCATCCAAGCCTTTATTTTTTTAAAATTAACAAGTTTTATAGTATATAAATAAAAGCATCCAGTATTTCATTTTATGTCTTTACTTTTAAAGCCCATTACTGCATACAAAGCAAACCCTCTTCCTTTGTATGTTCTGTATTTCTTGGTACTGTCTTTACTAACTTGTCACGTGATATGGGCTTCCGTCTATTCATTATTCTTTTTCCTAAACCACCTTTGCACACATGATTGGCAATTAGTATCAAAAAGCTAAGACTGAGATATAATATAAAGGATAGTGATATATGCTCTTTGACGCTAAGCTATCCTGATATCTTCTCTCTTGCTGTTTTTTTCTCTTTCTATTACACTTCCTTTACAGTACTGCCAGCTTTTTGCTTAAATGGAGGAAAACAGTGATAGTTGGCCCAGCTATGCTTCTTCTGACCTCATAGCTGTGCCACTGCACAAACTACTATAGGGTAAGTGCAAGGAACTGTAGCAAGGAAGAAATGGATATTGAAGGGGAGTTGTTATTGTTTAGTCACTAAGCCATATCTGACTCTTTTGCCACCCCATGGGCTGTAGCCCATCAGGCTTCTCTGTTTATGGATTTTCCCAGGGAAGAATACTGGAGTGGGTTACCATGCCCTCCTCCAGGGGATCTTCCCTACCCAGGGATCAAACTCACATCTTCTGCGTTGCCAGGTGGATTCTTCAGCACTGAGCCACCAGGGAAGGCCAGAAGGGAAGTTAAACAGTTCTAATTCTCTTATCATCACCTCTTCCAGTTGTTTTCACTTCTGTAGCATAGTGGAAATTCTATTTGCTAGTCTGCCCATTTTTTTAATGTGCCTTATTTTTCCAGATTCCAACGAGATCTGTTCCAGCCTCTGATGGTGTACCAGGGCAAGATTTGCACAGTACAATTTATGAAGTTATTCAGCACATCCCTGCCCAACAGCAAGATCATCCTGAGTAAGTATGAACTTGCTTTTGATGATGCTACATTGAGAGGGCTCAGCATTCAGCCCCTGCTGTCCCCAGAGTTTATTGAAAGGTTCAGAAGAAAAAATACATTAAAAACAGAAAATTATAGCGCCTGTACATGTGGACACACTTTTCCCACCTGAAAATAGCTCTAAGAAATGAAACAGGCAAACGTACAAGTATCTTCTGGGCCAGTGGACCAGACGCAGAGGTCTAGAATCTAACATTTTCACCAATGAATCCACTTCTGGAGAAGAAAGGGGTTGTTAGGCCAGTTCTCAAGCCATCTTGGTTATCTTGCTGATTTTCCAGTGGCTGTAGGGTTTTTGGAAAAGGAAATGGCAACCCTCTCCAGTATTCTTGCCTGGATAATCCCATGGGCAGAGAATAGCAGGCTACGTACAGTCCATGGGGCTGCAAAGAGTCAGACAGGACTTCAGCAACTAAGCACACATGTGGTGGCTTTAGAGTCAGTGATCTATCACTACAAATGGGTGTGTTCATGTTCAGTCCCTCAGCCATGTCCGACTCTGCAACTCCATGAACTGTAGCCCACCAGGCTCCTCTGTCCATGGAATTTTCCAGGCAAGAATACTGGAGTGGCATACCATTTCATCCTCCAGGGGACCTTCCTGACCCAGGGATCGAACCAGTGTCTCCTGCATCTCCTGCATTGGCAGGCGGATCACTACAAATAGGACCAGGAAAAAAACCCCTGCAAAATGTGCCCAACACTGTCCTCATCAAATGCCCACCTCTCACAGATTCAAAGCCGTCTACTCTCAAATGAATAGAACCACCATGGTAAGGACTGGGCTCACTCCAAGAAAAGCCTGGAAACTGCTCATTCAGTTAACCTGGGGGCTGGCACCAGGCAGTCACCTTCCCTTCCCATAGGTGGAAAAACTGTGCCAACAGCCTTTTGGAATAATGAAATGAACTTTCTTTTTTTTTTTTTTTTTTCTGAGGGCTGTAACTGCCTGCAGGCATAACTGCCATGAATCATTGTCCATCATTTCATTATTTGTCGTTTATTGACTTTGAAAAGAACATCAATAACCATACACAGGAACTTCCCCTTTGGCAAAAGAAAACAGTTCTAGCAAAGTAATTCGTGCACACCTCTAGGCAAACACCAAAAATAACAGCTAGCAGTGGATGACCCCACTCCAGTACTCTTGCCTGGAAAATCCCATAGGCAGAGGAGGCTGGTGGGCTGCAGCCCATGGGGTCGCTAAGAGTCAGACACGACTGAGTGACTTCACTTTCACTCTTCATTTGCATGCACTGGAGAAGGAAATGGCAACCCAGTCCAGTGTTCTTGCCTGGAGAATCCCAGGGACGGGGGAGCCTAGTGGGCTGCTGTCCATGGGGTCGCACAGAGTCGGACACGACTGAAGCGACAGAGCAGCAGCAGCAGCAGTGGATGAGTGCATGGGAAACGGTCTTCCAGCGGGGAGACCCAGCCCTGGGGGGCCTGTGCATTCATTTAAGGGCTGAATGAGTGTCAGGTGCACCTCAAGGACCCCATCAGTGCATTCCTTCTTGTCTCAAGGAGCCTGGAGAAAAGGGAGTCAGGTAACTAGGAGCAGACCCTGACAAAGCTTGGAGCTTAGGGTTTGAAAAGAAAAGAAAATTGCTTTGTAGCATTACGTTTTTAGTCTAATAGGACACCATAGTGGAATGTTATTCCAGGACAGTTAAACAAAACCTCTCTAAAATGATACCTAACCATCTTTACTGTCTGGAATAGAAAATGAAGGGGTATTTTTCTTTCTTAAAAATAAAGAGTATACAGAATTTTGAGAGTATGGTCTGCTTCCTAATTTTAAGATTTTATCTGCTTCCTAATTTTAAGATGGTTTCCAAGCAAAAATTTTGCCCTATTTAAATTCATTTGTTTTTCTATATGTCCTTTATTCTATATTTTTCCAGTTAGCCTGCAAACAAACCAAAGGAAGACTTGAGATTTATCTTTTAATTCTCCAAATAATGAAATAAATATTGATTTTCAACTGTGGAGTATGGCAGCTGTAATTTCAGAACACCAAATAAAATGATTTGCTGAAAAAAAAATGATTCCTCAAATTAAAAAAAAAATCATCCTCTGAAATTAGACTGCTTTCAGACATGAACAATATTGCTAGAATTTCTTGAGAGTATAAAATTTTATTTCAGAAATAAACTTTGAAGGTTGAAAATATTACCTAACTGAACTGGTGTTTAACAAATTGGTAAGTTGGCCTGTGTTCCTATTCTAGCTCTTTTTCAAGCTCATTAAGGACTATTTAACTGCTGTTGAGGACATGCTCCTTCCAGGGGTAGTGCACTCAGACTCCCCCCAACACACACACTCCCAGCCCCAGTGCTTCCCACCTTGCAGAAATCAGTACTCAAGAAACCAAGCACCACACTCAGAGTGTTGGAGAACTCAGGTTTGTTACACCGGTGGGCCCAGTGGAGCTAATACTCCAAGATCTGAGCCCGCAACAAAGGGATTACAGAGTTTTTATAGACAGACTGTAGTGGGCAACACTAGCTCTTAATAGGCTGGTTTAAACTATGGGGTATTGTGCACAGGAGCAGCAGTCAAGATGGGGAGGGGGGTGCCTGCCTGGACAGGCATGATGAAGCAGGTTTGCAGGAGCTGGGCCATTGCAAAGAGCAGGACAAGGGTGAGTGAGATAAACTCCAGTTCCTAGTATTTCAAGTCCCCACTTTCTGAGACTACGTGACCTACTGATCTAGACTTTGCAAGGGGCAAGCTGAGTTACAAAGGCAGAAGGAGAAGGAGGTTATATAAAGTTTTAACTTTTCCTCTTCACCCACTCCCCATCTCCTTGACCTTTCTCTTCTCACCTCATTCCTCCCCATCTTCTGAGGAAGTTCCCTTTGTGTGTCTTTGTCTTGACTTTACCTCCATCCTGAGATGTCTTCCCTCTCTGAATCTGCCTTCTCGTTCCTTCTCCTTCTGTGTAAGGCTGTCTCCCTCCTCTCTAGTATCGCTTTTAAATTTTTTCTCCTCTTTCTCTCTTCCAGCTCATCCTAAAGGGGAGCCAACATTTTTTTAAACTGTTGTTTTCCTTGAATATAGATGTGGCTACCTATTCTAAATTTTAAAAACAAGCAGGTAGAATATTTTCTTTTTATTTCATCAGAAACTGTTTTGCACTTGTGTGTTTTTTTAATAGTCAAACTACAAACACCTGGAGGTCATTAACTATGTACTAGGGATAGAGATTAAATATAAGACATAGCCTTTTAAAGGTTTTGGAGCTTAGTGGGCTCCTCCTTGCTTTTTTTAACTGAAGATCAGTAATCCTTAGTAGAACAAGTATTCCTCAACAGAATAAACATTCCCTATGTTTAAGGCAAGGAAATGAATAAATCATTTTTCTTTCCTTATTACCTATGGTTTTATTCTCTAGGTTCAATTAAATTCAGAGATCAATTTCATGAATAATGCAGTGTTACAGGTAGTTAGGGATATCTCCAGCATTCCCAGCTTGGAGTAAAGAACTGTAACTTACTGCTTTCTTTACCTCTATTTGACAGTTGGTTCTGAGATAGAAACACAGCCAAAATATTTTCCTTTGGCTCTTGGACTATTATGCTAGCAGTGGTATTTTCATTACTGCACGCGTCTATTACCTAACTGAACTGATGTTTAACAAATTGGTAAGTTGGCCTGTGTTCATATTCTAGTGCTCAGTCATTTGTTTATTGAGTTCATGGCTGCATTTATTTAAATGCTGTCTGTCGACCTCATTAAACACTCTTGGCACAGTTTGTGTTAAACCCGACTTGCTCATAGGACATTCACAGAAGTCAACCGTTTAGTTTCAAAAAGAAATTATCTACAGAATTGAGTGATGGCTTACTCTTTATACTTATTGACTTATAAATGTAGTTTTCTTGAACTAGTTCAAAGCTCTCATTATTTGCAGCCGTACAAGGGAATGAACGAATTTAAGGTTCTTCAACCTGTAGACCTGGAAATCTGTAGAACATTTTGCATGTCTCTTCACTAGGTAAGCATTCACGGGCAAAGCAGTGCATTTAAGTGAAATAAGGAAAGCACGTTTTGAGGAAAGCAGTGGAAATGTATATTCATCTGGAATCAGTGAAGAAATCAAGCCAGATGCGTCTTACTCACTGGTCCTTTTAACACAGAATAAAGGCATTTATAAGAGTCTGACTGCAGATTTTCCAGCATACCCACAGTGCCCTGTGCTGCAGAGGAGTGTGGTGGGGCAAGAGTTCCCAGTGGCAGTCTTTATCGTGCCGACAGAAGAGAGAAAAGGACGGGACTTTCCAATTGTATCATGTTTCCTACAAAGCTCAATTAGTTCTAATCTATACTTTCCCTTTCCTTAGCACCGACACTATCCTATCTAACGTACAAGTGTAGAAATTTTATTTGTAAAATCTTCAGCAGGCTTTGTGTTTTTTAAATTACTGCACTTTTAAATTTTCATTCCCAAATTTCCTTCTTGCTATTTGTACCGTGGAATAATAAAGATGATTGTCACAAAAGCAAGAGTGTGCCTTCTCCTAGGTTGTCAGTCCCCAATGGAGTTTTTTAAAAGACTTGTAAAACACTGAAGGAAAGACTTATTAAAGTCTGATTTTTACTTTTGTTCAAGGAACAGTGGATTCAAATAAATTATTATGCCTTTGCTTGTACATAGCCTTGATTCTTTGCCTTGTAGAGTAAAAATCTTACATAAATTCACATTATAGATTTAGATTTTTTTGATCCCCTTTCCCCAGCGTGCATCATGGAGAGCTACCAAAATAAGACTCTTGCTCACACATGGCCATTTACTTTTCAGGCTTGAAATTTTTACTTCATTAGAGTGTGAATTCTCCTTGTATATTGCTGTATTTAAAAAAAAGAAAAACAGAAACCAAATGGTAGAATTTAAAAACACCATTTTTTAACTCCCAAGTGAAACAACTGATTCAGATACCAGTTAGTACTAGGCAAGACTGCTAGATAAAAGTTACCAGATAAAACTACCAAGAATTCTGCTGTAGAAATCCTGCGCAGGGAGAGCAGCAGGTAGGCAGAGCAGCACAGAAAGCTGCAGGGCCCAGTGAGGCTGGGGGAGTGGGGTCGGACAGTCATCCAAGCCCTGTAGATCTTGAAGATGAAAGAAACGTCTATATTCCTTGACTTTGGCTACAGATACTCTGACTTGCCAGTGCCACTCTTTAGGATTTCATTCTGGCTAAATAAAGGCAGAAGCAGTCTAAATATGCAGCTGGGGGATTTAAAATGACATCAGTGACATTAAGCCCATGCAGTGACTCACCTTCCAACTATTAAAAAAAGAAGAACTGTGACAAGATTTTCCGACCTTAAGCTGTGTCTCATGGCCTCTTATACAGAAGAAAGAAAAGAAGAGCATTTCCTGCAAATCAAAACTATGATGAAGTATTACCTCACCAAGGTCAGAATGGCCATCATTAAAACGTCTATAAATAATAAATGTTGGAGAGGATGTGGAGAAAAAGGAATACTCCTACACTATTGGTGGGAGGGAAAATTGCTGCAGCCACTATAAGAACAATATGGAGGTTCCGTAAAAAACTAAGCATAGAGCTACAATATGGCCCAGCATAACCACGCTTGAGCTTATATCTGGAAAAAAATGGCAATTCTGAAAGATGCATGCAACCCAGTTTTCATTGCAGCACCATCTGCAACAGGCAAGACATGGAGACACCTGAATGTCCATCAACAGATGAAGGGATAAAGAAGACAGGGTAGTTACATACAATGGAATAGTAGACGACCATGAAAAAAGAATGGAATAATGTCATTTGCAGCAACATGGATGAACCCAGAGATTATCATTCTAAATGAAGTAAGCCAGAGAAAGGCAAATATCATTTGATATTGCTTATATATGGAATCAAAAAATGATATAAATGAACTAATTTACAAAACATAAATAGACCTACAGGCATAGAAAACAAACTGATGGTTACCTAAAAGGAAAGGGAAGGGAGGACTAAATTAAGAGTTTGGGATTGACATATATACACTACTATATATAAAATAGATAACCAACAAGGACCTACTATATAGCACAGGGAACGCTACTCAATATTTTGTAATAACCTAAAAGGGAAAAAAACCTGAAAAAAATCACTTTGTTGGACACTTCAAACTAACAATATTGTAAATTAACTGCAATAAAAAACAAAATTTTTAAGAAGAATAAAAACAATAGCATTTCTTTTTAAAATGCATTTCGAGTAAACCACTATATTTATACTATGCCTTTTACATTTTCATAGAAGCACATGGTGCAAGGAAAACTAAGTCCTACAACTTGCCCATTCTTTCCTGCTCTTTTTTCTCTACCAGCCTTATATTTTTCTGCTGGAAAAGTCCATCAGTTCTACCACTAATATTTTCTTCTACATTTGTTTTAAAAAAAGGTATTACCTAATTAAAAAAGGAATCCATGCCCATTGTTAAAAGTGTACTTATACTTGGAAATGCAGAAGGCTAACCATAAAGCAATTAAAATCACCCGCAGAGAGTAGACCAGAAACGTTCTCATGACAAAAGAAAAAAATGTAATTATGTGAGGTGATGGATGTGTTTGTTAACTAGCCTTATTGTGGTAATTATTTTACAATATATACATGTACCAAGTCACCACACCTTAGACTTTCACAATGTTATATGTCAATTATATCTCAATAAATCTGGAAAAAATAAATATGAAATGGCTTGTAATTTTACTCCCAGAAAAAAAAAAAAAACCTTTTAGAATTTTCTCAGGTTAGTCATGCATACGTTT
>SJYC01057438.1:0-11734 GCA_006408675.1 Madoqua kirkii
ATATCTTTCCTTTTCTCTTTTGCCTTTTGCTTCTCTTCTTTTCACAGCTATTTGTAAGGCCTACTCAGATAACCATTTTGCCTTTTTGCATTTCTTTTTCCTGGTGATGGTCTTGATCACTACCTCTTGTACAATATCATGAACCTCCATCCATAGTTCTTCAGGCACTCTGTCTATCAGATTTAATCCCTTGAATTATTTGTCACTTCCACTTTATAATTGTAAAATATTTGATTTAGGTCATACCTGAATGGTCTAGTGGTTTTCCCTACTTTCTTCAATATCAGTCTGAATTTGGCAATAAGGAATCCATGATGTGAGCCACAGTCAGCTCCCAGTCTTGTTTTTGTTGACTGTATAGAGCTTCTCCATCTCTGGCTGCAGAGAATATAATCAATCTGATTTCAGTGTTGACCATCTGGTGATGTCCAGGTGTAGAGTCTTCTCTTGTGCTGTCGGAAGAGGGTGTTTGTTATGACCAGTGCATTCTCTTGGCAAAACTCTGTTAACTTTTGCTCTGCTTCATTCTTTACTCCAAGGCCAAATTTGCTGGTTACTTCAGATATTTCTTGACTTCCTACTTTGTATTCCAGTCCCCTATAATGAAAAGGACATCTTTTTCAGGTGTTAGTTCTAGAAGATCTTGTAGGTCTTCATAGAACTGTTCAACTTCAGCTTCTTCAGCATTACTGGTAGGGGCATAGGCTTGGATTACTGTGATATTGAATAGTTTGCCTTGGAAACAAACAGATCATTCTGTTGTTTTTGAGACTGCATCCAAGTACTGCATTTCGGACTGTTTTGTTGACTACAATAGCTACTCCATTTTTCTAAGGGATTCTTGCCCACAGTAGTAGATATAATGGTCATCTGAGTTAAATTCATCATTTCCAGTCCATTTTAGTTCTCTGATTCCTAAAATGTTGATGTTCACTCTTTTCTCCCTTTTGACCACTTCCAGTTTGCCTTGATTCACGAACTTAACATTCCAGGTTCCTATGCAATATGGCTCTTTATAGCATCAGACTTTACTTCCATCACCAGTCACATCCACAACTGGGTGGGGTTTTGTTTTGTTTTGTTTTGTTTTTTTGCTTTGGCTTCGTCTCTTCATTATTTCTGGAGTTATTTCTCCGCTGACCTCCAGTTCCACTTCCAGTTTGCCTTGATTCACGAACTTAACATTCCAGGTTCCTATGCAATATGGCTCTTTATAGCATCAGACTTTACTTCCATCACCAGTCACATCCACAACTGGGTGGGGTTTTGTTTTGTTTTGTTTTGTTTTTTTGCTTTGGCTTCGTCTCTTCATTATTTCTGGAGTTATTTCTCCGCTGACCTCCAGTAGCATATTGGGCACCTACTGACTTGGGGAGTTCCCCGTTCAGTATCCTATCTTTTTGCTTTTTCATACTGTTTATGGCGTTCTCAAGGCAAGAATACTGAAGTGGTTTGCCATTCCCTTCTCCAGTGGACCATGTTTTGTCAGAACTCTCCACCATGACTTGTCCATCTTTTGTGGCCTACACGGCACTGCTCAGTTTCATTGAGTTAGACCAGGCTGTGTTCCATGTGATCTGATTGGTTAGTTTTCTCTGATTGTGGTTTTCAGTCTGTCTGCCCTCTGATGGAGAAGGATCAGAGGCTTATGGAAGTTTCCTGATGGGAGAGACTGACTGAGAGGGAAACCGGGTCTTGTTCTCATGGGTGGGTCCATGCTCAGTAAATCTTTAATCCAATTTTCTGTTGATGAGTGGGGCTGTTTCTTCCCTGTTATTTGACCTGAGGCCAAACTATGGTGGAGGTAATGAAGATGATGGTGACCTCCTTCAAAAGGTCCCATGCAGGCACTGCTACTCAGTGCTCCCAACCCTGCAGCTGGCCACCGCCAACCCACTCTTCTGACCCAGTCCACTGCTGACCCATACCTCCTCCCAAGACACTCAAACACAGTTCTGTCTCAGTCTGTGTGGGGTCTCCCTAACCATAACTCTAACCTTAAGCCCTAACCCTAACCCTTAGGTAAGACAGAAAGGATGAAGGGAACTTGAGTTGGGTAAATGCCATTAGCAGTGGGTGAAGTAAGACTCTGGTAGCCTTTTCTCCTGGAAAGTAGGCTTTGTTATGAACATGGCTGAAAGTTTACTTCAGAATGATTACTTTGCTCCTCCCTTTGCCCCAGCTATAAGGCAGAATTTTCTTAGTTCTTCAGCAAAAGTTTCCTAGAGATAAAACCCATGCAAATGTGGGGACCCCTCTAAGACTGAAAGTTTCTCATTCTCATGCTCGTTAATACTCAACTTCTAGCATTTTATCAAAATTACCATTCAGATAAGTGGATTTCAACTATGATTTTTTTTTTAATTTGCTTATGCGTGCAGATTTCAGGATGACAGTTTGCCTTGTAAGTTCTTTGATGGGTCCAAGAAAAGTCACTGATTTTCATTTCATTCAGTATTTTTCTTGTTGTAAGGAGAAGAGAAGAGCAACTATTTCCAAGCTCAGTGGTGTTCGATTCTTTGCAGCCCCATTCGTGCAGATTTCAGGATGACAGTTTGCTTTGTAAGTTCTTTGATGGGTCCAAGAAAAGTCACTGATTTTCATTTCATTCAGTATTTTTCTTGTTGTAAGGAGAAGAGAAGAGCAACTATTTCCAAGCTCAGTGGTGTTCGATTCTTTGCAGCCCCATGGACTGCAGTGTGCAGACTTCCCTATCCTTCACTAACTCCTGGAGTTTGCTGACTCATGTCAATGATGCCATCCAACCATTCAGTCAAAGCTAAAACCAGAAGTCAGTTTTTGTTTTAACTGAAATATACCTGATTTACAATGTTGTGTTAGTTTCTCGTGCATAGCATAGTGTATGTGCTATGTGTATATACATATAAATATATTCAGCCTAAATCTTACCATTCTTTAGAATCACCTGGAGGGCTTGTCAAGCTGCAGATTTTGGACTCCACTCCCAGAGTACCTAATTCAGTAGGTCATGTTACCTGAGAACTTGTCTTTAACAAGTTTCAGGTGATGTTAAAGCGACTGATCCAGGGACCAAATTTGAGAACCATTGTTTCCTTCCAGTATTGTCCCAACTGAAATGTAAACAGTGTGTGTTTTGTTTAAATAACAGGAAAATTCTAGATTGTGTAACAGGAAGTTCAAAAGGTAGCTTGTTTTGTTTTTTTATGAATGCAAGTAATCATATCAGTTGCTTTCACAATATCCTTATTTCAGATACTAGGATCAAGTTACAGAGTCAGTGAGCTCTTAAGTACAGTATTAGAAGTATCACAATACATTTGTGTTTAAAACTTTAAGAACTTGTTTTAAAATTATTTATATCCATTGATGTTCTCTCAGCTGAGTGCACTGTCATAAGGATAATGAACATCCTTCCAGCTCAGATTCTGTTCTTGCTTTTGTCCCATCAGATTATCAGCTCCTCCATGAGAAAAATAGTTTGTCATCTTTGTGGCATATAGAGCACCCAGCCACATGCTTTTTGCTTTTTATAGGCATTCAATAAACATTAGGTTGAGAAATCTTGATTTTTAAAATCTGAGTATTAGAGAAACATTTGTTCCTTCCCTCAGGTAATAATACACAGTGGAAGGAACCCTCCCCCTCCCCCTCTGACCCATGCACACGTGTACACACACACACACACACACACACACACACACACACACACTTCCAGCATTTATTTTTCTTTTTACCCCGCATTCCCTCCTCTGCACAGGGCCTGGGTCTCACTGATAAATCCCGCCAGGCCCCCTTCCCTGTGGTCCTCACACTCCTCTCTGGTTCCCTGTGATGAGCTCGTAAGGCAGCCCCAGCCTTGCTCCTCTGGTGTAGTCCTTGTCCACGCTGCTGCTTGGCTTCTTCTCCAGCCCCGCTGTGTGTCTATTTCCCCTGAGTATTCAGGACTCGGGGTCTAGATTTAGGGTGAGAGGGTTTTGCTTTTTTTTAATCTAAGTACCGTTGATTTACAGTGTTTCAGCTGTACAGCAAAGTGATTCAGTGATATGCATGTGTATATGTATATATATATATACTATATATATGTATACCTTTTTGAAATTCTTTCCATTATATACCTTTCTCAAATTCTTCTCCATATAGGTTATTATGCAATACAGTTCCCTGTGGAATATGTAATACACAGTTCCCTGTGTATTATGGAATACAGTTCCCTGTGCTATACAGTAGGACCTTGCTGCTTATCCATTTCGTGTATAATATTTTGCATCTGTTAATCCCTAGTTCCCGATCCATGTTGTCCCCTACCCTCCATTCCACTTCAGTAACCATAAATTTATTTGCTATGTCTGTGAGTCTGTTTCTCTTCTGTAAATTAGTTCATTTGTATTATCTTTTCAGATGCCACATATAAGTGATACCATATGATTTTTGTCTTTTCTCTTTCTGAATTAATTCACTCAGTATGACAATCTCTAGGTTTGTCCATGTTGCTAAAGATGGCATTCTTTCATTCTTTATGTCTGAGTTATATTCCATTGTGTGTGTATGTGTGCGTGTATTTACATATACCATATCCTCTCTATCCATTTACCCACTGATGGACATCGGATTTATGTTTTTAAGCACAACATGTGCGTGCGTGCTCAGCCGCTCTGGTCGTGTCCAACTCTATGGATCTGACCCTATGGTCTGTAGCCCACCAGGCTTCTCTGTCCACGGAGAGAGAAGCACAACATAACATCTATAATTTCTTCTGTGCCATATATTTACATAATCATAATCAATTTAAGATTTTTTAAGCTTAAAATTTTTAAATGAATGGTTAATTCACCACATTATTTCATTTTAATTTATAATTCATCAATTTCACCATGTAATTCAGTTTTTGCTCTATATAGTTCAAGACTGTGTTATTAAATGCTCACAAATTATTTTTATATTTTCTTGGTTCAATGTTCTTTATCTCTATTAAAGCTTTTTTCCTACATTCTATTTTGCTTCATTTTACGTTAACCTTTATATACTCTTTGGTCATTTGCCTGATATATTTTTCAATACTTTATTTTAAATAAATCTGAGGTTGTTTTTTTTTCTTATTATTTTAGTTGAGTCTCTTGTACTGCATATATTCAACATGATAGACTGAATTTCAGTAAGAGTTTAATCCATTTACACTTGCTGTGATTACTATATATTTATATTCTTTTTGTATTTCCTTCATATATTTTCTGTTTATTATCCTTTCTCTATCTTTGTTTTCCTGCCTCCTATTAAACTGATAAAATTATCTGCATTTTCTTATATCCCCTGCTCTCATGGAAGCTCTAGAATATATCCCTCTATCCTTCATAGTAGTACACTATATTTTTAAAATAGCTTTTATTTCAAAATTTGAAGTTAATATACACCTTTGTAGTCCTCTCTGAAAAATATAGTGCTTTAATATTTTGTTATCAGAACACACACACACACCTACACACACACTTTGTTATTGCTGGTTAGTCTTAGTTAGAGGATTACGTTTTCAGCACATTCATCAAGTTGTGTGCCTCCATATTTTCCTTATTGCTTTAAGTGCCTCCAATTTTTTAAGCCATGTGTCTTCCTTCTAAGCTCACTTTTCTTGTTAAAATTCATCCTGTAATCACTTTTTAAATTAGAATCAGTTAGTAATAAATCCTCTAGAAATTTACATCTCTGAAAATGTCTTAAAAATGTTTACTTTTGAATGATGATTTTTATAATTGTGAGTTTCTAGGCCAATGTGTATTTTCTCTCAAAATATTGAATATATTACCCACTGTCTTTTGTCATCAGCTGTTTCTAATGAGAATACTGTTCTCTCCCCTCGTTTTTTGTAGATTATTTGGGATTTTTTTTTCTTTGGGGGTTGAATTTTTATTTATACTTACTGTTTTTCAGTTTCATTATGCTATATCTGGGCTTCCTTGGTGGCTAGGTGGTGAAGAATCTGCCTGCAACCCAGGAGACCCAGATTCCATCCTTGGGTCAGAAAGATCCCCTAGAGAAGGGAATGGCAACACACTCCAGTATTCTTGCCTGGAGAACCCCATGGACAGAGGAGCCTGGTGGGCTACAGTCCATGGGGTTGCAAAGATTCAGACAAGACAGAGTGGCTGAGCATGCACGCACACATGCTATACCTAGCTATAGATTTGTTTTTATTTGTTATTTTTCTCTATTTTAAATCAAAGAATTCAAGTTTTTTTCAGTTCTGAAAAGCATCACAGTAAATATTATTTTCTCTTTTCATGTTTTTTTTTCACGTTTTTTGAAACAGCCATCAGACATTTGTTGAAGTCTCTCAAGCTCTTCACTATATAGTTTAATTGTTCTTTCATATATTTTTTTTTCTTTGTGCTTAGTGTGGGTAAATTCCTCAGAAGTATCTTTCAACACACAACTTATTTTACTATAATCAGATTTTATCATTCTTACTGAATTTATGCATATACATATAAGATGAATATACATATGTAATATATTACTACATGTATAACATGTATTATATATAATATATGCAACATACACATAAAACAAAATTATACATGTATAATATTTATGTATATATTTATATGTTTATATATGTGTGTATATGTATAATTTCTAAGATTTTCAGTTCACTCTTCTCTATATTTTCTTATTTAACTTTTAAAATTCTAATAGTTTCTTATTTTATTTATGGATAGTATCTCTTCATGTCTCTTTGATAATCCTAAACACCTTTATCAAAAGTCTAATTATTTGGGGGGGATGAATTTATAGTTAATTTTGCTGTCTGTCTGTTTGACATTAGCTGCTTTGTTTGTTCTGTAATCTTGGTTTGTGAATTTTTAAAGTGAATTTATTCTCTCCCTCTATCTGTTTCTTCACCAGCCTATCATTAGCACTTTGGCAGACTTTCAGTTGATTCCACCTGCATCCAGACTCCCACCTTGGTGATGAATTTGTCACTGCTGGAGTCCGGGGCAAGTTGTGTTAGTTCAGCTCCTGGTAGGTTTCTGCTTATGAGCCAGTGTCTGTGTCCCCCCAGTTCCCTGAGTAGGCTCAGCCTCACAGAGAGACTGATCCCATCCCTGCCTTATGTACTGTGACTGGGCCATTACCTGAGGTCTGCTCTTTGCATGGGTGACCCTAGGCTAGCTAGAGAAGGGTCCGTGGGATTTCCTCATAGCTCACTGGAGGGAGTGATCACAGTCCCTGAGTAGGCTCAGCCTCACAGAGAGACTGATCCCATCCCTGCCTTATGTACTGTGACTGGGCCATTACCTGAGGTCTGCTCTTTGCATGGGTGACCCTAGGCTAGCTAGAGAAGGGTCCGTGGGATTTCCTCATAGCTCACTGGAGGGAGTGATCGTGAAGAGCAGCCAAGATAAACTGATCCCCCAACATCACCTCTTGCTTTACCAAGTCACCTCTTGGTGCTGGCACAGTGGAACCCTTTGCCTGCTCGCTTCACAACTCTTGAAATTATGATCCTTAGGGGGCCAGAGCCTATCCTTCCTGGCTCTCAGCCCTCATGCCCTGAGCCCTGCTCATACTGTCCCAGAGAGTAGGAGGGAGCTTTCCTGTGTCTTTCACTCTCCCCCCTGAGATTATCTCAGGAGGCGCTTTCCTCCAAACCCTCTCTACTTTCTCCCATACAACTCCTAGAAAACCTTGATTCCACAGCAGGGTAATTTTTTTAAAATTATTTGACCTCCCATCTAGCTTTAAATTCTGAATAGTCTGCACTGTCCTTTGAAGTCTGACACAGGAAAATTGAACTTTTGGAATATTAAAGCTAAAATGATGGTACCTTCCGGTTGTTGTTGTTTAGTCACTAAGTCGTGTTCAACTCTTTGGCGATTTCATGAACTGTAGCCTGCGAGGCTCCTCTGTCCATGTGATTTCCCCAACAAGAATATAGGAGTGGGTTGCCATTTCCTCCTCCGTGGGATCTTCCTGACTCAGAGATGGAACCCATGTCTCCTGTGTCTCCTGCTTTGCAGGCAGACTTTTTAACTCTGAACCACCAGAGAAGACCAAAGTACATACCTAACCACTTTCTGGCTCAATATGTTCAAGGAAAACTCAGGAAAAATGAGTCGATGTTTGAATACTTAAAGAGCTTCCAAACTCTGAGAAACACAACTCTTAGGTCACTCAGAAACCCCTGGTGCTCACAGACTCTATCCTTTACAAGACATGGGTCAGGTCCCCCAGAAATCCCACTTGCTGTGCATCCTGAATTAAGCAGAACTTCTAGGAACACTGAGACTCATGGGCTTATGACTTGGGCAGTCAGTTTCAAGCCTGAAAATTCTTGAATCTCTAGGAAAGTTTATACCAGAAAGAGACAACCTCCAACATAGTTCTTTTGGGGGGAAAAAAAAAACTGAACAAGGTCCAAGTGTTTGGGAAAAAAATGAAAGGAATACACCAGCTTGGAATGATTACTGTACATGAAGGTTGCCTGAGAAAAGAAAGCAAAAAGCTGCCTCCATCTGGAATCTGCTCCCAAACACTAGAAGCAACCCCAGAGTCCCAGGGCCACAGCTGCTGCTGCAGGTACATTTCTTTCCCTTACCAGATGGGAAACCCTGTAACAAGTAATGCCCCTTCTCTCTAGAGATATACCTGCAAGCTACTGCTGCACATCCAGAACTCATTCTTAACACTACACTGGATGGTATCTAAAAGGCTTTTTCACATATTGCTTTATCTCAATGATCTTAACAGGATCCCTGTCATCCTCATCTTAAGAGATGGAGAAACTGAGACAAAGAGATTGAATGACTTGGCCGAGATGACAAGGCTAAGATATTGTTGAGTCAGGACTTACCAGATCCTTCCAGGACAATAAATCTTCCTTTGCTTTAAAATGGATCAGTTGAGTGTGATGTTTTTTCATGTGAAATCCCATGTGAGTAAACCATACATTCTACAATCGCTCAGATGGTCTGGATTCCAGAGACACTCTAGGAAGGAAGACACTACACAGAGTGGGCATCAGCCCCAGTAGGAATAAGCTAGTAGAGGGTGGAAGGGATCTGACATAATCAACCTATCGCTAGTGCCTGGCTAGTATCCTTGAAGGATGGTGTCATGTCGAAGGTTCAGCACTGGTCCATGCTGTGGGCAGTTAGGTTAATGTGCAGGGACAAACTAGACCCAGCTTTGTGAGAGGGAGTCCTTGCTATTTGATACTGGAATAGTCTCAACAGCTGTTATGGCCAGCTCATCTAAGGAGCTGCTGTGCAATCACTGAGGTGGCTGGGAACAGAGGCAGTAGCGTCTACAGGATGAGCTGCCATCTGGCCAGACAGGGTGGTTGTTTAGTGCCTCCCTTCAGTGGGTGCTCTCTAGGCAAAACGGAAGATGAAAGGGTGCACACGGTTTGTGAGCACCCCAAAGATTTGTCCATATGCCTCTTCCTCAGACTCTAAACCATCTGCCACTGTTCAAAGGATCCATGCATGTGCATACTTCAGATCGTTTCCCCTCCGTAGAATGACCCACTGGACAGGTTTCCCTTCACTCAAGGTTACTGTTGAGTGTGGCTGTAGCATGGCAAAGTCCATTTTCAGTCGGCGCTGATATACTGAGCTGACTCATCTGTGAACCAAACCTTATTTCCTGCTTTTCTCTCTATCAGCCACGAGGAAGTCCCTTGATATCGTAAGTATAATTTCAGGGGGAGGCAACAGTGCAACTGAGATAGATGATGTGGAATTCTAGTTCTGTTCTGAGACTGATACACCTTTTATGTGATTACTCGTGTGACCTCTGGACCTACTGAGATGTGATCTGAAGGTGCCGTTCTAGCATTTGTGTATCTTGCCCAGCTTGACCTCAAGACTCATTGAATCTGAGCACATGTAGCTTGTGTTGTGAAACTCAGCCACATAGCCAGTCCCTCGATATCCTATGGTCAGGCACGCAGACTCTTCTGGGGCTTCCTTTTTTCCAAACATAAGTAGTTCTCCGCCAAAAAGTCCCACTGTTACAAGAATCCTGGAAAATCTGCAACATGCCTCTAATATTAAGCCTTTTGAGAGACTCCATCCACAAAGGACACCTCTAGTATCTTGGGCTCTGCCAGGCCACAGAGGCTGAAAAGCGAAGCAGCTCATACCATCTTCTATAGAGCTCTTTCTTCCTTCCCAGACCGTGAGATCTCTCAAAACTTCATCTGTGTGACAGACCCCTTGTACCATGTATCTTTGCCGTCTGGTATGTGTTTCTCTTACTAAGGAATCCAGAGTATTTCCTGTACCTTGAGTCCAATTGGAAAGGTGTTATCAGGATAGTGGGCAAGTATAAATAAAGCTGCTGCAAACATTCTTGTACATGTGTTTGGGTGGACACATGCATTCTTTCTTGGATGTACCTAGAATGTTCAGGTTAAGTAGACAAAATCCAATAGTTTCCAAGGTGGACATATACATTTATACTCCCATAATCAGTATAGGAGCATTCCAGTTGCTTAATCTTAATTTTTATAATATATATATATAATATATAGTCTAATTTATCAATTTTTTCTTTATCATTCAGTTCAGTTCAGTCACTTAGTCATGTCCGACCCCATTAACTGCAGCACGCCAGGCCTCCCTGTCCATCACCAACTCCCGGAGTTCACTCAAACTCACATCCATCAAGTCCGTGATGCCATCCAGCCATCTCATCCTCTGTCTTCCCCTTCTCCTGCCTCCAGTCCCTCCCAGTATCAGAGTCTTTTCCAGTGAGTCAACTCTTTGCATGAAGTAGCCAAAGTATTGGAGTTTCAGCTTTAGCATCATTCCTTCCAAAGAACACCCAGGGCTGATCACCTTTAGAATGGACTGGTTGGATCTCCTTGCAGTCCAAGTGACTCTCAAGAGTCTTCTCCAACACCACAGTTCAAAAGCATCAATTCTTCAGTGCTCAGCTTTCTTCACAGTCCAACTTTCACATCCATACATGATTACCCCTTTTCATATCCTGCTTAAGAAATTTTTGCCTACCTTCATATTCTCCTGTATTTTGTCTTCAAACTTTTCTTTTGTTTTTGAATGTTTATAGTTTTCACAGATACTGCTGAATTTCTCTCGATTATTCTCATTTATATTTCTATCTTTAGTATTACGAGCTAGCTTATTTTCACATATCATCCCTAATGCCAGGTATTATTAAATTTTTCATGTTGGCAATGTGATATGAGATGATATTTTGTAGTTTTTAATGCTTTTTTAATGAGTGAGGTTGAAATACTGTATTTATTCATCTTTTTTTTTTCTTGAAAATCCTCTTCATATCACTTGCTTATTTTTTTAAAATTAGGGTATAGTTGCTTTACAATGTTGTTTGTTTCTGCTGGAATGGAATTGGCTTATTTGTAGAGACATGGATGGACCTAAAAACTGCTTATTTTTTTTTAATTGAAGTCTTCGTTTTTTCCATACTGATTTGTACAAATTCTTTATAAATTACAAAATTAGCTCTTTAACAGTATTATAAGTGTTACAGTTTTCCTGGTTGATTGGTGTTCTTTCGGCTTACTTTATGAAACATTTTACAAAGTGATTACATATTTATGCAACTCAAATATATTAACTTTTTCTCTGTATGTTTCTTAGGGCTTTTTCTATACCTTTCCCCACTTTAATACTTTTAAAACTTGGTCATGTTTTCTAAGAGTATATTATTGAATTTATTGTGTTTAACTCATTGAGCTATCTGCAATTTAATTTAATGTAAGATGATTGAA